>JACXSJ010000995.1:0-69183 GCA_014851325.1 Pentalonia nigronervosa | reverse complement strand
TTAGTCCATCAAGTCCAAAATGATTAAAAGATAAATGAATGACTAAATGAGCTACAGACTATTTGTAGTGCTGGATGACCAAAGCTGTGTTCGCCAAAGCGTTTGTCTGCATATTCTAAAATAGAAAATTGAATTAAAATTAATAAATAAAAAATGTTCAAATACTAAATTTATTCAACAAATTATGTTGAAAGTATCTCAAGTACATACAACATGCCTACATAGTTATTAAGCTGGAATACTCTTCTTTTTTTCTTTCTTCTTTTTAAGGAATGATGGGGTTCTAATTCCTTTTTTCTTCTTTTTCTTGTCCTTGTGTGAAGAATCTTCGGTGGACATTTCTTTAGTGGGTGATCCCTGTTTAATATTTAAACAAAATTGTTTTAATTTATTTATTTATTCATAAAAATAAAATGAAAATATTTATATTACCTCTTTACTACTTGAAAATGTGCTTTGATGAGCATCTGATTGGTCTCCATTGTATGTATTTTCGCCTAAAAATGATATAAAAAGTAATTACATAATAATATATTCATATAACATATATATAAAAAAAAAAACTTAAGTAAAACAAATTTTAACTAATGTTTAGTAATTCACATGAAACATTGTATTTATTTAATTATCAATGGTAACAATCAAAAGGATATGCACAACATAAAGGTGTTTGGCAAGATTTTTCTGCCTGTAATATCAGCATGCACAATTTGGTTTTTTTCACATTTTAGGAAGTTCTAATTTCTATTTTTTGAGTTTAGTAGGTATTTTGTTTTTGTACTAACAACCCTATACATTATTTATATGAAAAAAAACATACAGATTAAGTTATAACACTAAATTCCTAAAAATAAAAAATGGGAGAATTTTCCCCTAGAAAT
Source organism: Pentalonia nigronervosa (assembly GCA_014851325.1). Taxonomy (NCBI): domain Eukaryota; kingdom Metazoa; phylum Arthropoda; class Insecta; order Hemiptera; family Aphididae; genus Pentalonia; species Pentalonia nigronervosa. Next base: position 68,302 of record JACXSJ010000995.1, on the reverse strand, counting down.
GCTGAGGAAACACTTTAACATTTAAAAAAATTTCATGATATAACATTCTTGTAAGAAATAAATAGCTTATAATGTTCATAGACCTCCTGTACTCAAGTTCTGCAAAATAATTTAATCAAACATTAAACAAATGATTAAACTGTAGGATCATTTGGCTAAAATCCTGATCCGAAATTTCAACAACTAATACTAATGAATATTAATATATCAAAAGTTTAACATGAAATGCATTTCTTATAAAAAATTTTTTTTATTATTAATTATTGTTTGTAAAACAAAAACACAATAAGATAAAATATTTAAGTAATTTTAATATCTAAGTTGTTCTAATTTACAAAGTATATTAAATTATTTAAGAAGAAAAATTAAATTGCTAAAAATTAATTAATAACAAAAACATACAATAAAATTAAAACTGAAAAAAAAATAATAATATCAAAAATTTAAAATGTAATGTATTTTACATGAAATACATAATAATAAATTCATTGATAACAATTAATTCTAAAATATATTTTTTTATTTTTACAATTTTGCAGAATTCAATAACATTAATAATGATAAGAGGTTATGAAAAAATCAAAACAGGTTTGAAAGTTATTTTAAAAGTATGCTTGAGTAAAAATCAAATACATTATCATCAATATCCAAACATTCAAAAGAATTTGACATGGAGGAATTTAATTTGCATTTACTTGTTATACGATCACTTTTTTCACAAATTTCTGGAACATTTATCTTATTAGCAGTAGACGGTAATGTAATCCACATAGGCTTAATAGTTTTTTCTGAATCATTATTAATGTCATATTCATCTTGTACTATTTTTTGAATACATAAATAGAAATTAAAATTTATAGCATATACTAAAAAGTAGTGGTCATCACCGGTAAAAATATCCGGATATATATTATCCAAGGAAAAAATATTCAGTTCATAATATCCAAACAGAAAAAATATAAAATATAAAATTATAATTAAAGCAATAATAGTATAATGCATAGTACAATTTAAAAATACCTAATTGTTTCTTTTAAAAAGTTTTCTATGGTATTTCCCTTTCATTATATTCAATACATAATTGTTTAAATTTTATTTACATATTTTAGAAATTTTTTTTTTTTGAAATGACTGACTAATTTCCCTTTGTGCTACTTTTAACTAACTCTAATTTCTAACCTTATTTTCTCTACATTTTTTTCTTGGACATTTTTCCAGTCTTGATGTTTAAAATAGACATTTTTTCCTCAGATATTAGAAATCCGGATATTTTTACATAAATTTGGAGTAGTACATATATTTTGAAAATAATAAATTTAGTTTTAATTATATTCTACATCATTTAAATTTAATAGTTTTGAAATATTATATAACATCATAAACTTTTTGCAATGTTAAAATATCTGCTAAAGTACACTGAAATTAAAATAGCCTACTTATTATGCACGAAGAAACTTTTGTAATAAATTAACTTTATTAAGTTCATTTTAAAATTAATTATATTTTTGAAGTTATAAGATATTAAAATCATTTAATTAGTTTCAATAAATAAGGTTGAAGAAGTTTAACAATTAGTATTAATAGATAGTAATAGAAACAAACCTATATAATATGGTCTATAATTACGGAATATCATACTGTTTAAGGAACATGGTTTTTAAATCTTATAATGAATTAATTAAAAATGATGCATTTGAAATACACTAAAAAAATTTCTGTTAACTAAATTCTTCAATCATTTTTTAAAGCCAATGTTGATAAGTAGACTATCTTCTACTGGATATTTTATCATAAAACTGAATTGAGCTAATATAAATTTGTTTTTGAATTGTAATTATCTAATCATGTTGTGTAATAATTGATTAACATACCTTCACTTAGAACAAATTCAGCATGGTCAGGTTTCAATACCGATTTTCTTTCTACTTGCAATACTCTAGCTTCTGAAAAATTATTTACAAAACATTAAATTAAATCATTGGCATTTTGAATTGTACATATTTTATAATCTTATATTACCTGCTCTACTATCATCTTCAGTTTCACTAATAATAAATGCTTCAGTTTGCCTGGCTGGTGAAAAGTGAACACTATCCAATTGTTCTTTAATATCCATTATTTGATCCTTGTCTATAAATTACAAAAAATAAAAATCTATTAATAAATAATCATTAGACAATAAATTTTAACTAATATTAATATACTAAAACTGTATTTAATTTAAATATTAACCAAGTGTACTCCTTTCGACAGCATTTTTATAATATTCAATTTCTTCATCAGTGACAGCATCAAATGGATTCTTTGCATAAGGAGTTTTATAAACAGTTGCATTATGTTGAAAATTACGTTGTATTATTCCTTTTGATGCAGCACCAACCAGAATAACTTGATCACTGTTTGTGTTTAAATTAGCATCCTATTTTAAAAACAATGTTAGTTCCAAATACTATTTTTTTTTTTTTTGCTTATTCTATATAATATTAATTTAATACTTGTAATTTTTTTGCTTCTTCCCAAGAAACACCATCTAAAATTTGGGACTGGGGCCCTGAAGTAATTTTATCAGCTCTTCGGTTTTCTTTTATCTTAAGATTAAATAAAATAGTTATAAATAACAAAGTTAAAAGTTTTACTTCTTTAACAAATAAAATAATTTTATTTACTTGCTGCTGTAGTTTTTTGAACTCTTTTGGATTAGTATTTTTTGGAACAAATTGTAGAGGTCCTTCTATTTTAAAAGGCGTACTTGAATTTGGAGAAGCTTCAGATACCCACTAAAAAATTATTACTATTTTTTAAAATTTAACTATTACAATTAACATAAGTCTTATATATTATTATAAATATTATTAATCTCGGATACATATTATTTTTATTTAAATTTTAATATATTTCAAACAATTTCAAATTAACTTATTTTCCAGAAATAAAAATATATGCACACAAATTGTTACATAAACTAAGTTAAGATGAAAAGCAGCATATTATGTTGAAAATCATATTCAAATATACAACAATAATTTTTAATGTGCATATTTTTTTTCAGAGGTATGCATAAAATACACAATATAATTCAAGCATAATTTATTTTTTAAGTTAATATTAACTAAATAAATTATTAACTTAAAAATAAGATAGCAATTTATCTCTGCTCATAAATAAGTTTATTGAACGGTTTATATAATAAATAGAATGGTACAGTTACATTTACAGTAATATAGTGACAACCAGAGATCAGAAAAGAAAAGAAAATATTTTACTATCTATAATGATTACCACAAACATCTGACACAGCAATTGAGCAACATAGTAAAATCCAATGTTTATATTGCAATTTTAAGTTTATTATCAAGTCATACTAGAGAGAGGAAGAAAAAACAAAAGTAGATATAAAATTTCCTAAAAATTACTATTGATACCAAACAATACATATCTAATAATCTAAAACATAATAATTGTATTTATTTAACACTGAATAACAAGAATTCTTCAGTGTGTGTAATACAATAGGTAACCTAACTTAAAAAGATTATAAAATTTAATTTATTATCCATACTTAATAAATACCATATGAAAGACCCAAACTAGTAAATTTTGAAACAAAAATAAATATTTGGTTATTTATTGGTATAATTAAATAATTTGAATTTACATTGTCAAAATTATATAAATATATTTTTATTATTCAATTACAACATAGTATAAATTGGTAGCAAAGCAAAAATGATTACAGAAATTGTCAAAAGCACTTAAACTAAGTGTTATTAAGATTTGATAAACCCAAAATTAAGGTGTAGTAAAATATAATTATAAAATAAAAATTAGTTAAAAATAGTCTCTTAGTCTAATAACAATGTAAAAATGTTAAGACATAACACTATTGTTGTTAGAAGTATCAATATCTGACATTAAAATAGTATAAATGTATAAATTATTATTTAAATATGACTTTGGGTTAATTTCAAAAAATTATAAAAAAAAAATCAAATAAAAAGTTACTGAATAAAATCGCGGTTAATCGAATACATAAAAATTAATTTTTGGAGTCTACCTTAGTGATTTTTTTAGGATCTGTTGTTCCAGTTTCAAGAACTTCCACTTTTTGATACACGTTTGGAGAATTTAACCATTTGGTTCTATCAGTTGATTTTCGGCCATCATAATATTTTTTCCATTGCCTAATAAAAAATATAATATATAATGTTAGTATATATTTTTTATTATATTTTATAATATGTTATATGTTATTATATACAGCAAATAAATACAAAATTTAACTTGCCCATTTTTATAAAGCTCTTCTTCTTCTAATAAATATCCAAGAGAAGAAACTGCTGGTGGTACCTCAACATCATTACGAGGACGGGGGGGATCACCTTTGATAAGTGGTTGTCGGTAAATATAACCCGTGCGAAAACCCTATGAAATAAATAATTTTTAAATTATTAAAACTGTATGTTTTATGAACATACATTTATTTGGTGAACAAAAATGGGTTTACAACAATTCATTCTTTAGGCATTTTATTTTGTATCAAACACTAACTTTCATATAATTTCACCAGTCATCAATTTTATACTACAAATTTACTCTTCAAAAATTTAATTACAATTTATGATGAAATTTTAAAAAATAAGTCAAAATATAGTTGAAACAATAAAAAAAACATTATACCACATCTTAAAAAAAGCCATGTTAAAACTTGGTATTTTTTGATTAAATAGTAGTTAAAATCAAATTTGGTATATTTATATTTAACTATTAAAATATATTAAACTAAAAAGAAAACCATTTGTAAATAAAACAAATATATAATTACTAAAACTTAATTCTTGATAGAAAACATTATTTAATAAAGCGTTTTTTTTTTTTTTAAACTAGAGTGATTTATACTAAGTGATTGTAAATGAAATGTTTAATTGATAGTTAATAAGTCCTGTCTTAGTACATCTTAATCATATTTTAGTAAATTTAAGTTATTTATTTGAGGACTTACTGCATTGTCTAGCATTCTCATAAGTGCTTCAAATTGAAGACCTCCAACTCTCCAGCGTTTATCTGCAACAGCTCCTCCTGCAGGTAATGGAGAAGGTAATGTACCTTCTGGTGGAGACCTAGCAGCATCATAAATGAATTTGCACTGTTCGTCAGTCATCGTCATAATATTATCTAATCCCACAGGTAATACTTTAAGCTGAAATGTAATTAAAAATTTACAAATAATTACAATAAAACAACTAACTTCATTATTTAATATACCTGTGTTTCACATGCTGTAACAATATTATACGCATTATAAAATGCTTCTTCTATTGATTCACCACAACAAACTGCACCATGATTAGTGAAAAATATAACCTAAACAACAAATATTTAATTTATAGAAATAATTTTGGTATGTTAACATTATTAATTTGGAGTCAACTTCATAAGCCTAGTAAATAAAGAACTCTTTGGTAATAATGCAAGGAATAGTAGAGAAATAGTTGAAACATTGCCATGTAAATATAAATACGTGGATAGATATAAAAATAAAATGTTAAGCATTTAATACCTTATTAATAGGTCCTAAGCTTCTTGCAATTTTATCTTTTTCATCTGGATCTACAGTAGATCCTGGGTATGCATAATGTGAAACATCCCCAATCAATGCACTTTCTTTACTTATGTGCAATAAGCCACAGCGTAATGATGATACTGCCAAAACAGGTCCTCTGTAAATAAATAATTAGAAATAAGTTTATGAAATTTAAAATGAATTAGAAAAAATGACATACACTTGTACATCGATGATAGCTTTTAAATCAGGCCTTGCTGCATAAATAGCAGCATGAAGTTGAAATGCTGTTATATTTACTCCATAATTAGTAGTTCCAGGTTCCATAACATTTCCTTGCATGTCTACTTTAATTAAACTAGACGCTGTCACCTCATTGCATAATAGGCCATAAGGGCTAACTAAAAAATGTTCTTCTTCTTGATTTAAACGAGCCTAAAAATATATTATAATCAATGTCTATTTTAAATACAATGATAAATAACTAAAAGGGTATTTATTTTGTTAAAACAATAAATTTCAGAATAATTATTGAAATTCTTCAAACTTTTGATTAAAAACATTTATTTGAATGACCTTTTTCATTTTATCAAGCTTTAATCAAAAATAAATTAATTTAAATAGCAATAGTAAAAAAAACTTATAATTACAGAAACTTGGTTATAGATTCCTTGGGTCCAGCCATATAAATCCATTAATCTGAATACTGCTGCTAATTTACATCTGATAATTTTTTCACCTTTGACATATCCCATACTTTCTACACCACGAATATCATTGATTGGTACCACACAATTCGAAGCTACAATCATAATTTAGTTTTAATATGAACATAAGTAATAATAATTTTCAGTTAACAGAATATATATCATACTAACATTTAGAACCTCCTGATGGACGCCCACCCATCATTTCTGAAATTTGTTGTAAAAGTCCAGCAGGAACAGAACCACCATCTTTCATTTGCACTTCAATAATTCTTTCCAGTTCTTCGCGAAACAAACGTGAATTCATAATCATTTCTACTCTTTTTCGTCGTTCCATTTCTCTTACATCCTACAATATTACAATAAACAACCATAAATTAAATATTTAATATAATTTCAATTTTACTGACAAAATTTTTCATTTACTTACAGCATCAATATCTGCTGGTCTCATTTTTCCACGTTCATCATCATCTTCATCATTGGTATTTGCATATCCATTGCTCTGGGGTGGTTCAGCTTCTATATCAGCCATATTTTTAGTATTTCAAATTACTTAACCTATAAAAACAAAAATGATATAGGTAATGTACACATTTATATGAATACATAATTTAAGTTCATTCTTAATCCTTTATATACTTTTTATTTTTGCTTTAAGTTGTATGTATAACATCATTATTACTTAATAATATTTTAATTGTACATATATCATTTGAAGACATATTTTATTATGATTAAAAAATTAAATGATGAACATTTATAGAAATTATAGATACTATAAATATTGCATTCATATATATTATCATGTAGGATATAAACAGTTTAACATATTAAACTATATTTTAAATGTACAAGATGGCTAAATAAACTCACTTTTTTGATATAAATTATAATTATTTCAGTAGATTTAAGTTTAAGTTAAAAATATGTTTTAAAATTGGACAGATTAAAAGTAAATTTAGTTTTTATCAAGGTTTTTATATTAACAAATTTTTATTTATTGAATACATAGTTTATGTTATAAGAATAAGTAGGTATATTTAAAATGGTACCTTGAGTATCTTAAGATAATAAATTCCAAATTATCCGGCAAAGAAATTATTATTACTCATTTAAAATGTTAAAGTAAGCAAAATATTTAATAGTTTTCAGAGTTAAACTCATAATGAACATGTTTTTATACCACAAATATTAAAATATGTTTGCTGTTGTACCAACAGTAAATAATGTTTAATATGGATTTAATAGAATATAATATAAATTTATATAATATATATGGATTATATTATATTAAATAATTATACAAAATAATTTTTGTAAGCTGATGAATACTATTAGTAATGCTTAATATATATACATATTTTTTTGCATAATGTAATTTTAATTTCAACAAAAAATATTATGTCTTAGATTACAATTTAGGTAAAAGGTTTACACTATATTTTTATGCATATTTATTTCTATGTTAATAATTCTTAAAAATTTAAATATTCATTCAAAAACCTATCATAAATGGCTTATTAGAATATATTTAACATTAATAGGTATTTTAAAATCCAATATTATTGATATTCAATACATGATTAAGGTTATAATGTTATACTATACTATATATACCAGATTATTTATAAGTAACATTTTTTTTTTTTTGTACTAATAGTAAATAGTAGATAAATCATAAAATAGAAAGTGACCTATTGTTTGTTTTTATAATACATTAATGAATGATAATGTTCATCGGAAATTGGAATAAATAATCATTAGGACATGCTAATATATCATTATTACACTTTGACCTTAATAATGTATAATATATATCATACAGTTCTCATTATTATTGTCTACCTCCTAAATAAATGTAGGTTAGAGTTCTAATTAGGAAACAACTTGTTACTAAAGTACTTAAATGAAATAAATATCTACCTAATTCATGAGTATAAAATATGAAATAATAACAAATATATTAAAATTGACATTTTTAAAATGCATAAATATATTTAAAGACATATTATTTTAATGCAAGCTGGTAGGTAAGTATACAAAAAAAAAAATATGGTTAATGCATTACAGTAGTACATAATATGGCAGTACTTTATAAGTGTAACATATTTTAATTTATTTTATGTTTATATTATAGTATTTTAATGATATACTTTTTAGAATTTATTAGATTTGTTAAAAATGTAAATTTCTAACCCATTCAATACTTTAGTTCTGGTAACAGTCATCAATATTACATTGTAACTAATGATTTTTGAAGCCAATATTATATATCAATAAAAATATATTAATGGAACCAATTTTAAGTATGATAGATACTTTCAGGCATACTTCTAACAGGGTAAAGCGGGATTCATGGTTATGTCATCTTTCGATGACAAAACTAGTATTCAAGTCGTATTCAAGTGTTGAGCTTCACACAACCCTGGTAATGTCTTAGTAGATCATGGATTTTAATTAATACATATTGATCACCATGACCAATCAAAGTACAATAAAAGTCACACAAATACAAAACTGCTGAAAACCAGACATTTTTTTTTTCATTCATTGGTAACCACGTAAATAAAAAAACAACTGGCCAATGGACATTACCTACTTATATTTTGAAATTAATATTAAGTTTATGTATATATAAAAAAAATAAGTACATACTTAATTATTAAATATTAGGTACATAATTGTATTTTTAAAATTAGGTAGATATAAACATTTGATAAATTATTGTAGATAAATATTTTAAATAGACTTTTGAAGTACCTAAATTTTTATATATATATTATTACATACCTACCAACATTTGTTTATGTAATTGTTGTTGAATTTAAACCTAGCATTAATAATTAAAAATTGAATAAACACAAAAAAATGTATATAAGTTGGTATACATAATACCTAAATTATTTAATTCTCCAGAGACCATTCAACTGAACATATTTTGAGCTAATAACTGACAGTCAGTCAACAAAAATATTACACAAGTAACATTAAGTTATATTTTATTTTTACTATCAACAGTTAAATAAGCTTTGACCTCATATTATCTGAAAAAATATTATGAATAATTAGGTAAATGTTAAAATCACTTATTCATAATCTTTAGCTCATTGTTATTACTTATCTATATTAGGTATAATTTTTATACCATTGATTACATAACATATTAATATAAATTCAAGTTAACATGATAACTATTTTTTAAAAAATATAGAGCTAATTATTTTATCCTAATCTAAATATATTAGGTTAAACTACCTATCTACTACACTACTACATAATTATTGCAATTAATTGTTTAATAGCCAAACCGTGTATAAACACGTTTAGATAAAAATGATGTGTATGTTATAATAAGCATAATATTATAATTAGACGTTTAGGAAGATGTTTACATATATATGTACCTAAATGTTATAATACCTACATAGAACAATAAAGTTCATTGTCAAACAACAAGTAAGTTGATTAAGATTTATAAAAGGAATGTCCATAATGTTTATTCTCACACGACATAACAGAGTATATTTTATTACTAATAAAAATAAATTAAAGCGTGTATGTATTTTAATGGTTTTTAAATAAAGTACAAGGAGTTATTGGTTATTGTCTAAAATCCACATCATTAGATAATATTATTGTTATTTAAATTAATAACGGTTCATAATATATTTAATGTGTTTCTATGTAGGTAATATGTGTGAATATAAATGGCCATAGAACCATTAATTTACACTCATGTAATTAAACAATAAAACAATTAGAGTAATTACCTAAGTAAATTATGTAAAGTAAAAAACAAAATATTACAATTTAATGATAGGTAGGTTACAAAACAATGAGGCAGATATATAATTTATTCGACATTTAACAAAATATCTCATATATAAATACAGACAACAAGTAGACGAGTGATTACAGTATGTGATGACTGATCATAGAGTGACGCCTGAACTTAGATGACAAATATTTTTTCAGCGTCAGCAGGGTGATCGATCAAAGACCTTGTACAAATGTCGGTCAAAACGACAGGGACTGGTGGTTAAAAACAACATCCAGGGCGGGAATAAATTTCGTAATATAACAACAAGAACTTTACAAATATCTGTAGATGATCGTTGTCAAACGACAGATTGTACACAAACATTGTTCGCAAAGATAATATAATGATTAAGTATACGATATGCACATACCCTCGACGTTCGACGTAACAACGAAACATGAATATAGCAATATTCTCAAATATCGAAATTTATTTATTAAAATATTATACTTTATTAAAAAATAAAAACGACATAATACGATTTTAGTAACTAGTGGTTATGCGGACACACCCAGCCACGACCGTTGTGGATGAGTATATATCAATATAAATACCACCGTAAAAGGACGAGAAAGAAACGTGCTCGTAAAACGGAAGCAACGACGTGCGGGGGACGCGGACTCAACGCGCTGACGCCGGACCAGGCCAAAAAATTATTGCAAGACGGGAAAAAATAAACAGAAAAATCTTCGCGCGCACGCGCAGACACGCTGTACGACGGAATTTTTTCACACACACACACAAACGCCGGCGTGAAAAAAGTAGGCGGCGGTGACCGGTGATAATGACCGGAGGAGAAGAGGATGCGAAAGCGAAAATTTAAATCATTAAATTAAAAAAAAAAAAAAAACGGACGAACCAAGAGCGGAGGCTGACGGCGGCGCGGAAATTCGCGCGCGCCTCGCTGTCCCGCACCTCACCTGACGAGACGCGTTTCCGGGCGGGTTCCGTTCGTCCGGTTCGTCGCTCAAAACGTTAATTATTATTATTATAAAGCGTATTATCACGTCCGTTATTGGAACAGTGCGCTTACCGCTTATGATGTGCAAGAACAGCGCTGCCCCGATTGGGGGGAGGGAGAGGTGAGATCCGGATCGATCGATCGACGACGGCTGTGCTTCACGCCGCTTGTCCGCGAAAAGTGTAGCGCGGCGCTGGTGAATTTCGTCGTTAGACGTGTCGTCGTATTCAGCCGGTTCGGTCAGGAGGACATAATATAACAATGTTATTCGCGTTCGGGCCGGTGGCGGCGCGGACTAAACGGCCGGAATAAAAGCGTTTCGCGAGTGACAAGTGTGCGGTTCCGCGGGGGGAAGGACAACGATTTACTACTGCGGCGGCGGCACACTGACGTCGGACTGTCGGAGGCGGCGTCGACTGGTCGTAAGCGCAACACACACACACACACACACACACACACACACGCGCGCGCAACGATCGCGCACACGCACGCACAATACGTACGCTCCGAACACTCGCGCGCACGAACCGACACGCACACTCGCGCTGACAGACGGACTCCGCAACGGTAAAGTACACCGACACACACGCACACGGGGACACGGACACTCGCGCACTCGCACGGGCCGTCGACCGAGTTAATGACTCCAAAACACGAACCGCAAAAACAAATGGAATCCGCCGCCGCCCGTTCGTTCGACCGGAGATACGCCCGCGCGTGCGCGCGAGTGTTTCGTCGTGTGTCGCTTGCGTGCGTGCGTGCGTGCGCGATAGTCGGCTGCGGAGAGAGCGACCGTCGTCGGCCCGCCGCCCGCCGGCGATTCCCGTTCGTTCGGGCGTGTTGGAGCGAGGAGGCGTCGGCTCGTCCCAGCGGATCGTGGCCGGAGCGTGTTTTTTACGCGTGTGGCAACACTGCGACACCCGCCGTCGGCGGACGGACGGAACGCCGCCGCGGAAATAATATGGTTACTGTAACGCTCTTGTCCACGACACCATTGTCCGTTATTATTGTACGTCCGCCGCCCGAGTGTCGAGTGGCCTGACGTCCGACGGCCGGGCGTCGACGCGCGGTACGGTGCCCGTCGAACTTGCGTGCGGATACACGATATCGTATCCTACGTGCAAGTGTGATGAAACGGCTACGTCTGCAACCACCTCGCAGCGATGGCGATCGTAACTCAAAAAAAAAAAATATGCACGCGACACGCGATTCCCGTTTCCGTTTCCGAGACGTCCCGTCTCCCGGGTAGTGGTCAGGTCTCGTTATAGAATGTTATGGCGTTCGCGCCTAGATCGAGTGGGTGTGATAAATAAGTACCCACCAATCTACACCTACATGTGCCTATTAACATTGTTGTAATATTATTATATATATATCGTGGAGCTACCTGTTCAGCCGATCTCTGCCGTCTTCTGGTACATATTACAAAAAAACAATATGTTATCGGTCGGCTTCCCTAAACCAACAACTATACCTAGCAGCTATACCTATATACCTTTGTATTCGGTATACACCTATGACCTATGAATACACATACACCATACACGTAGTTAATGTAGCAGTGCCGGGTTACACAATCACTAGACATATTTAAATTAATCAATATAGATGGTAGTGAGCTAATGGTGCCTTAAACATGATTTATTAATGGCCCGCGATTGGTCCATTAAATTTTATCAATCTATTAAATTAATCAATTTTTATTTAAATGCAGATTTCTTTCCTAATTAGCTATATATTAACAGCATATCAAGTATAAATTTAGATGTTTTAGACACCTCTATACACGTATAATGTAATTTTCAATGTCTTACTGGAGTCTATTGGTGATATACAATTATACACACCTATATTATTATAATTACTCTTATATTTTAGAAATCCCTTACAGTGGGCTTAAATCACCATTCCCACTGATAAAACCACTATACTGAAGACTATAATGGCCTTTACCGTTATTAAATTTTATATAGAGTTCTGATTTAACAACTTTCACATTTACAGCTCTATAAAACTAAAATAAAGAACTATAAAATATATTTTATTTATTTTTCGTATCAATTTAAATTTGATGATGATTAATAGGAACGAAAATTTAAGTTTTTATATCAACTTGTAAAGTTAAAATATGAGATACATAAACCTTTTGCGTCCATTTACCCTAATAGTAAGCTATAAAACATAATATTTGGTTTAGCATTTTCTTATAAACGATTTTCTCGTGATTTTCTTGGCTGTTAGGAAATTCCAAAAATGTCCTTTCTAAAGGACAATATGTGTAATTAATTTAGGTATGATTTATAGAGATGTGAAATTGAATATTTTTACTGTTCAGAAAAAAAAAATAGGTACCTAACTATACATTTTTAAGAAACTAATAGATTGTGATTCCTTCTGCATACAATTCAACTATTTAAAGTTATATTATTCGGTAGGTACCTAAGTTATTCTATGTAGGTATTATGAATACAAATTTGTAACATAGTGTTAGGCTATAAATGCTAATATATATTAATTACTATGTCAGGTTAATATTTAATAAAAATAAAAACACATGCTTTCATTATTACAACATGAAAATTAAATTTATTATTTAAGACTATAGATTGTACAGTGTTAATGTGTTATCATTCTAGGGCTAGCAAACGTTATAATAACGTTATATATGATCAAAAAAGATTGAAATGTGTAAACGTTATTAAAAGGGAAAACAAAAATACTTAAATACCACAAAATAAAACAAAATGATTAACAAAATATATAATTAATAATTAAACAAAACGTAATATTATATAGAATATCATTAAACGAAAAATAACGCAAAACGAAATAATTTTAAATCTATTTAGGTACTTAAAAGTTATAATATTAGTTTCGTAGAAATATTTATTCCACGTGATTAATTTTATCATAATAATCAATCTGAGAATTAATTATATTCCGTATCCGCAGGCCATTCCCCGCATTAGATATTATTTTTAACGACAAATGATAAATTATTAACGCAAAAGTTGTAAAACATTTAAACTGTAAATAACGTAAAACAATTTTTTTTCAAATGCAAGCCCTGCAGGTTATCACTATATTATTAATGACAATATAATGTTTTACAATGTTTTTAATATACATACTATAAAAAAAAAAAGGTTAGGTTAGGTTATATTAGGTAATGATTTTTAGATAGTGTTCAGTATATTTTACTATACCTATACGTTTTATAGATATCTTATAAAATATATAATACTGCAGACTGACCGATATCATAATAATAATTCAAATAAATTTCTGTCATTGCTCATCGGTCCCCTACACAGTGACAATATGTCATTGTATCCAACCCATATGTATTTCCCCTGTATAAATGCATAATAGCGTATATATCGTAGGTATATGTGTTATTTATACCTACTAAACCTAGACAATATATTGAAATATATATTCATTATTTCCGGAGTTGGATTACACTATAGACACTAAAATGAACCATAATAATAGTAGCTGAGTATATCTACCTCATATATATAATCAATATATATTTAAGGAAATCCCTTCATCCGTGAATGTTTGTTGACATATTTGGTTACCCATCTATAGTCACATATATAGGTGTATATTATACAACACCATTATGAATATGTACCTATAAGTCAAAAAGCTAACAATATATTTTAATATGTACATATATACGTATTAAAATCATTATAGGTTTATTCCAATCCGTTATCTCAGCAAACGTAACAATTCGAGATTATTGTTTTGACGGCTATAAAGTACTATTAATAGTTGTTGTAGGCAACCATTATTTTTTAGTTTGTACTATATCTAGTATCTATCCTTTTTTTCAATGTGAACATTTATATTTTAAACCAAGACCAATTGATTGTAGTCTGTAAATATCCATTTGATGCTATAGATATCAAATCATGTTTTCACGGAACAGTATCAATGAGTCCCAGATAAAATATTCAATGATTAATTTATTGGGAATATACAATTATTGTTTAAATCTTATTGCACCCAAAGTATAAAAAATTAGGTACCTATGTTATCCGACTAAATGGTTGTACTGCATCAAACGAAGTATAGGTTTAAGTGCATAATATGTGAAGAGGCAGTAAGCAATACACCAGTACCAATACTATATAATATAATATTAAATTATAATTTATTGTATTGGAGGATATAATATATCTAAATATCGTTAAATAGAAATCATGTATACCTTCTAAAACTATAATATAACTGTTAATAAATCAATATATATATATAATATATAAAAGTTTAATAAATCTTAAACAGCGTACACAAAAAAAAAAAAAAAAATAGACATTAAAACAACGATACGAAAAAATGTTCAACGTAAATAATATAGAAAGACTAAACATATACCTAAGTATATAACTATAGTGTACGTGTTCGCATTCGCCTCTCCTATTCATTACAACGATACATTCATACGATGACATCAGTTCCTCTGGCAACACGCCACTTGTTATTTTTATTACTGTTTAACAACTATGAAGGAAGTGGTTGAAAGTACATAGCTTATAGATTTAAATGATTAAATATTATTTTGTTTTCGTTAAATTAAAACAATATTTACAATTTACCCAACCAGTGACCATGAATTAATGTCTATATGACTATATAGTATGTCCCTAAAGTTCCGTATCACCCAAGTATCTTCGGAAGACTATGACCCACCAGTATATGTGGATGGTTTATAGGCTACAGTACCTATCTAATCTATAAGAAAATGTGAACTTAATAGCATACTTTTCTTCTTTATATAAGGACTCTTAGGACGTACCTACTACCTACGTAGACTTATATATATATATATGTATAAGAATTTACAATTTTAAGTCACAATAATTCCAAACAATGTTATTTAATTTCTAAAATACACTGCACTGTAAAATGTTATTTACAATAAGAATATGAGCTGAAAAAAAATTAACATTATATGACCTACACGAAAAAATAAGTTACTCTGTTACTAGGTTACATTTTATATCTTTTGATCGAATTCCAAAAGTTAAAACTTAAACATTGGTTTTTTGATGCTGTTTATAGTTTGTGCCTTATGATTAAGAGGAGAGGGAGTAAAAAAGTTCCCAAATATATTTAAAATAATGTATTATTACTCATGTCGATTATAAAATACTGACAAAACATAAGATACAAATGGTATTTTAATATAGATTTTTACATGTCTAGACTCTACATAGTGGCTTAGAAATTATCAAAAGTTTTTGAGAAAAATTCATAATATATACATTAAAAATATTAAAAACAGTAAAATTTGCTACCTATATATTAAACAATATATTATTATTATACTTATAAATCAAATGTATTTAATCTTAATATTTTATATAGATAAATTAAGTTTAAATTACGAAAAAATGTATAGTTAAATTATATACAAAACGTTAGATACATATTTTTTTAATTTGTATCCACTTAATTTCTATTAATACACTTTATAATATGAGGTTTGTGTTATGGTTGAACTCAAATGTTAATAAAAGCTGGATTACTTACTAACTATATATTTTAATTAGCCATGTTTTTTTTTTAAATTATCGTAGGTAAGCAATACTACAGAACCATTAAATAAAAATGTTCCGTTGAGACTCAATTTTAAATTATAATATTATTTGCCATTAATTTAAAATAAAAATGTTAAATGGATAACAAAAGTCTATTGAGTAGGTTAAGCAAGTGTTTTGTACCAAGAAAAGTAAAGGGATAAATGTCCTATAAGCTTTTACACCTTTTACTTAAATATTGTAAATTATAAAAATATAATATTGTAATGTATATATTCATAAAAAACATCAACTTGTATAGTTGTCAAGCGTACTATTAATAACAATTTTATTATCTATTGTTTGTGTTTTTTCATAATATATTATATAATATACACTAATACTATTATAATATAACCAATAGATCGTAAAATGTATAGTAAATAATATGGTTCTTGGGTTGTATATACTAATACCATAGGTCACGCGTACTTCAAATAATCTGTTTGGCCATCATACACATTAAAATGTAATTTTGAATAAAATATTACGAAATTATTATATCTACTATATTATGACGGTACACAGTTGTATTATTGTCATTATTCATTATATGTAGAAGTTATTATTTCACACAAACATTGAGATCGGAATTCGGATGACTCTTGAAAACGACACCAACATAATAATATAATGTCGATGAAACAGTATAATATAAATTTATAATATAGCATACACTATAACTATGGCATTATACCTAAGTACATAGAAATACCAACAATATATAATTATCAGCGGTAAAATATTATACATTTTTTTTTAACGGGTTAGCCATAATCATTGTTATAATAATATAAAAACCGAGGAAAATATAAAATAATGTTGTTATCATTTTCACTATAGTATAATAATAGTATGCGTATATAAATTCTTTACAGTATTCTGTTTCTGTACAATAATAAAAAAAAAAAAAATTACAACGTCAGACTTCGTGTTGTATTGTACATAATATACCTAATCTACTAATAAATATTGTTCCAATAAAATAAGTTCGAAGTTGAATAGTTAATGATGTACCTACGTGATACGTCGTCATAATATACCTATCATATTAACGAAATACGATCGCGCTCTAATATATACTTACCACCTCTATTGCTACATTAAATCAAGACAGTACGTCGTCCTTACACATAATAATTATACGGGCGAGTTGTGGACATTATAGAATGTATACATATTATGAAAAAAAAAAAAATGATGACAATAATAATAATATGTACGAAATATTTTCATTGCATATAGTCTCTATAACGATGTACATATCGGAGATTTATAACCGGGGATTGAGAGGAACCCCGTATGGAATACGGTTTGATCGGGCATGGTGTTCGCCGTTAACATCAAGAGTTTTTCGGCCGCCAGCGGATGCCAAACCCCAAACGTGCACGTCACGTCGACTTTTTCGTGATAATAATGACATCTGTGTGTCATTCTCTCAGACGGTATAAACTCGAACATGTTGACGACCGTACATCGTGGCAACAGCATTGCTAATCCTATTAAAATCGAAAATTATATAGTATAGGTGTAATACACAAGCATTTCATATTGTATAGGTAGGTATAGGCAGGTTAGCTTAGGTGTATAACAATACGCCACCGTGTACACGTCTGCAGCATAATTATACCTATAATAGTTAAATAGCGTAACGGTTCGCACCTGTTTATTACTCTACTATATAGGTACGTATATAAAAATACATTATGCATATTATGTATAGGGTGTTACTAGAAGATTTGATGATTTTATACTAAAATTTAATTTAAATATATACATCTATATCTATAATATCTTTCAGATCCACATCATATATATAGTACGACTGTATCAGATTGTATGCGGTATTTAATTGACTATTGTGTTTTTATAATAAACCTATGATTTGTTAGACTTGCCTATGACTTACCTGTGACATACTAATATCATAGGCTTAAATATATATATTTTCATATTTCACGTTATATTAGACTATCTAGTATCCGTTACCGAGGTAGTGGTATCACTATTACCTACACCTCAGTGTAAGAGATTATTTTGGTCCCAACAACCCCAGATCTTAAACAAAGTGTACCTACACACAATATGCCAAAGTTCTAATCCAAATATCAGTCTGAGTGCGTTTAGAACTGTAAATACTATCAGATTTAGTTTGTTCGTATTTTGTATAATAATATAATAAGTAGGTACCTAATAACCAAATGATTCTGTTTGAAATTCAAAATTCATTTTGTAAAAAAAATAAATATAATAAAATAAATTGATTATTTAGGTTATTTTAAATTGTTATTATTTTGTTAGCATAGATTGCTATTTTTTGTACTTGAATATTTGATAATATATTCTGAATACTTTTATCAAATATTTTTTTAGTATTTTTTAACTACCTATTTAATGCTTGTCGTCATACACTCTGATCAAAAAGTAATAATAGAGCTATACATATTTTTATTGTGTTATTATTATTATTTTTTATTGTAATTGAATCAGCAACAACAAAGATTATTGGCTTATATTTTAAAGTGTGTTTACATAGTGAAGATGCTTAATATTTTATATTTTGTACACGAAGAAGGTAAGATGGAAAAGTATTATATAATGAAATTTTGCAGCATATGAAGGAGATTAAATTGAATTATATATAAAATTGGTTAGTTTTAGGAAGCAGAATATTTTTTGAATATTGTCTGGAACGGGTCCTAGTGTTTCATGGAAACAGTCAGCTATTTTGAGGTTGGTTCTAATGTCACTTTATTGTCGGCAGAAGTAAATTATGTGTACTATTTCACCGCATGAGGGACATAATTCAGAATCCGTTCTGATCTTTAAATGTTTATGGGTCAACCATATATGGCCTATTCGGATTTTATTATAAGGATTACTTCTTGACATCTGAATAGTGAGATAGCCGGACATGGGAGAATACTAGATTTAATTTTGTTAAGCTTAGTGAGAAGTGTTAACATTGATTTTATATATAATTGTTGATGAAATGTTTTGAATCCTGGAATGTATGTGAGCGAAGATGGAATGTGTTTGAAAAAGTGATGGTCTGTTTAGCATAGGTATCTGCTAACTCATTTCCCGGGATATCAATGTGACTTGGTATTCAAATCATGATGGTCTGTGTATTGGCTTTGAGGGAAGATATCTTGCACTGAATTTTTTTAGATTATTGTTGGGTTGGTAATTTGTGATGCTAATTAATGTGCTCAAAGAATCATTATGTATGATGGAATTGTTTATTTTGTTTTTTTTATAATATCAAGTGTGCGGGAGACCGCAAGAGTTTTGGCCGTGTAAATTGATCAAAAATTAAGGAACTTGATTATTATCTTAGTTTCGTTATATACCACCACTGCTCTTACTCCGGCTTTCATCTTGGGTCCATCGATGAAAAAAAAATTACAGCCTTACAGCCTTTATAACCTTCAAGAATTGATTTCAATTCGTTTTAATAAATGCTGGGAATAGTTTGCTTTTGGGAAGAGGTAGAATTGACTTATTTTTTAGTACTGATGCATCCTCTGCTAACACTCCAATCGTTTCCCCAGATTCCTATCACTCTCCTTTGTTTAAATGTGTCCCTATTTAATCTCCCGTAACTCTTCAAGATACTTATAAATATCGTGATCATAAATCTGTTGATTATGAATCTATGCTAAAGTTTATTTTCAATAAAGTGTTTTCACCTTCTAATTCCCAAAATGGATATCCAGTAATCTCAAAAACCTAATAATAATCAAAAAGAAAACTCATGTGGTTTATAAGCAAACCAAGTTGTTATCTAATTATCTTGTTTTTTTCTGAATACAGAGCATATTGCAAACGCCATTCAAAAGTGGATTACTCTGCTCATATTAATCATACCGAGGAATCATTATCATCTTCCCTCCAACATTTGGAAATTTATAAATAATCTAAAACAGAAATCTCCAGTTCCTTCTTCAGTCCATCTCAATAATATTACCTCGAATACTCCTACTGAATCTGCAAAACTGTTTTCAGCCTATTTTTCTTTGAAGTTATATGCTTTTGTTCTCCAACTTCCTCCAGATACTGGTTCATCTGAGTACTTACTGTATGAACTTCCTTCCAATATAACTTTTTCTATTAATGATGTCTCATATAAAACATACTTATTCTAATGGCCCGGATTATACATTTATTATTCAGACGTTCATTATACTTAAGTGTTTTCTCCACTGTCTTGAAAATATTCTCTATAGCGACGGTATTAAAATTAGATGGCCCATTTAATGTTTAAAACTACTGACCCATTTCCAAATACCGCATCTTGCAAATCATTTGAATCAATTGTATACACTAGAATAAAAATAAGCTTAAACCATGTTATTATGTCAGCAGCGTGGTTTTAGGTCGCAATAATCGACCGTAACAAGAAGTGTTACCGTCACTTCATATTTATCAGAAGTTATCAAATACATAAGTCAGGTTGATATTATCTTTGCAGATTTAAAAAAAAAAAGTTTGACACAGTGAACTGCGGTTTTCTAACAATAGTGCTAAGTCTTTAGGTATTGAAAATCCTTTTCTTTCTTAGTTGCACTCCTACATCACTGGCAGAAAACAATTCGTAAAAATCAAAAATGTTGTCACTGATTTATCTGTGATACCATCGGGAGTCCCTTAAGAAGGCCACCTTAGTCCTCTTCTATTTATTATTTTTGTTAAATCAATCATCAAGTAGACCATATATTTCTTCTGTTTGTTGATGACATAAAAATTTTCCTTAAAATTGATAATTCCAATCAATGTTTTATACTGCAACCTGAACTTAATATTTTTGCAAGTCGGGTGCATAATATTGGTCTTAGCCTAAATACAAATAATTGTCATGTTATGACTTTTTCTAGACAACGGTCTCCTATTTACCACAACTATTCCTTTAATAGCACCATTCTTGACCATGTTTTCCTTCATGATAAGTTTTTCTCGGAATACCATATGCTTAGTTCATCGACAAAAAGAGAAGATTTTATCGGGAATTTGATTATTTTACATATGTCATTGATAGTAAGGAGGAAGAGGCTGACTGAGATAGTAGAAACTTGAGGTACACCATTTTCTTGGTTAAATATTAAAGAGGATGATCATTAATTTTGATTTGAAAGGTTTTGTTCTTTAGAAAGTGTTTACTGAAGCGTAGCATGTCGCCGTTACTAAGATTTTTTTGTAGATTTCCTATTATGCGAGTGCTCCATGTGGTATATCAAAAGCGACTACTTCTAGAACTTGTTTAGTTTCCAGAGATATTGTTATAACATTACGTATATTATCTAGATTGTTATATGTGCTTCTATGTCTGTAAAAACCATTTTGTCGGTGAGAAGATAGTTTGTTTTTTTCAAGAAACTATCTCAGACGTGTGTCGATAACTTTTTAAAGTATTTTGCACATTGTGTTTAATTGAGATATTGATATGTATTTATCCCTCTATGTTAAATATGTCCTTTCCTGGTATTAAAATTTGGATGTCAATAGTGAGTTTCCAAGAGTTGGGAATTCGTTCGTTATTCCATATTTTGACGAATACATGAAAAATAAAATGGGTTGTTAATGCGGGTAGATTGTGTAAGAAGCTTAATGAAATTTCATCAGGACCAGAAGAAAGGCTGGAACATTTATGCAACAATATAATTAAGTTAAACTAATAGGATAATGTTCATTCTGGTTTAACTGGTTGATGTCGGAGTAAAGCTGGTGGTGTTTGCTTGTAATGGCATTATTTAGAAATAATTCATTGTAGTTTGTTATTATTATTTTATTGTGTTTTATGATATGTTACAGATATTTATATATATTTAAATGAACCAGATAATTTTTATATTTTACGTGTTTTATAAATATTTGAAATACTTTGGGAATATTCATATTGGAAAATGTATTATAAAACACATATTCTAAAAATTATTTTTTTTTTAAGCATACGAATATTCATTTTTAATATTTTTAAAATTATTTTACCTAAGTAATTATGCATATGAAATGTTTATTTATTATTTATTTAAATATTTTATTGACTTGTCATATTTGGTTGGAATACACAGTTCAAACTTGGATTGGTATAGGAGCCAAGAGAGAAAGAACGAATAATTTCAGGAAATTAATTAATAATTATTTCTTTCAATATTTAAAAAAATATATTTAGAGTACCTAGTTCCTAACATAATAATTGCATTAACCACGTTACCACAGTGAAATAGAAAACAAATTGTATAACTATATAATAAAAGTTTAAGTTCTATATTATATTATATAGTTTACATGATTAAGTATAATATAGCTTACCTATGCTATATCTATGAATGAATTTGACTATATTATATATTATAATATATGCATTGTTTAAAATATAAATATATGAGCTTATAATATTTTACCTAAAAATCCCGAAGATGGAGGATTGCGTCTTATATGAGCTGTAGTATGATCTTGTATGTAATCCCATAGACGCCACAGATATTGTGGATGAACAATATGAAAGTTTGACCTCGGATTAGATTTTCTAAATGATATGTAGTTGTCAATAAAGTTATGTTCGGGACTAGTAATCCACTAAAATTAAACAAACAAACATTTTAATCAAATAAGAAATGGATTAAACTAACTAAACATATTATAGAATTATAAAGTCGTAAATATATAGTTAATTACTTCGTCAATTGACGATGTGTAATTTGATGGATCCCACATCAAAAGTTTGAGCCGCTTGTATAATGGTGATGATACAAATTGGAATTGTGGTTTAGTAACAACTTGTGAGTTTAAAATACGTATTGTTGTTTTTGATCCAACATCTTTTTCATATCCTTTTGTTGGAGCATTATTGAACCGTAATACTAAGTCATGTTGGTCTACAACATGAAAATTAAATTTTTATATACTTTTTATATGCTTTATTACACTATACTAATTATTAAATGATTAATTAAAAAAAAATTTTGGAAGATTTGTTTAAATGAACAAAATATTATATTATATTATTATATATTATTATATTATATATGTATCTCACAATTTGTCTTGTTAAGCGGCACGTGAGTTAAAATTTAAAAATATTTTTAAATAACAATCTCGATGGTCAGATTTAAACCTCGAATAAAAAAAAATATTGATCAATAATGTTAATAAAAAAAATATACATCGTATAATAAACAGGGCTTTGCATTAAAAATAAAAATTTCGCTTTACGTTATTTACAATTTAAACGTTATACAATCTTTGTGCTTATCGATATTTAGAAGTAAAACGTTACTTAAGGATCATGAGTACAGATTTGTCAAAGGTTGTTTGCTTTTAATTTTATTATTAATTTTTGTAAAAAAATTTAAAATTTTTATGTCGTTTGTTGTTTATCGTTTATCGTTAAAAATAATATCTAATGAGGGGAATGGCCCGGATACGGAACATAATGAATGATTGCTAAATCATATGGAATAAATATTTCTATGAAACTAATGTTATAACTTTTAAGTAAATGGATTTTAAATTATTTTGTTTTGTGTTATTTTTTGTTTAATGATATTCTATAAATTACGTTTTGTTTTATGATATATTATACATTTTGTTATCATTAGGTTTTATTTTGTGGTATTTAATTATTTTTGTTTACCGTTTTCCATTTTAATTACGTTTTCAAATTTCAATCGTTTTTTGTCATAATGTATAACGTTATAATCATAAAGTTATTATGTTTGCAAGCTCTGGTAATAAGTTATCTATACAATTTTAAAAGTATATTTTAGAAAACTGTTTATTATATAATAAAATTAGCCCATAATTTTATTCTGGGATTGTTTTTATATGGATACTTTCAATAATAGGATATCATATTAATATTGTTATCACTATTGGTGTTCATTACACAATAGAAGTATGTACACTCGATTATTGTTCATTCATGAAGACGAGTGTGAATATAAATTATTAATAACAAAACAAATTTGACAATCTATCGACCATATTCTGTATTTGTGTGCATGGATCAATAAAAAATTTTTTGTTTTTTCACCTATGAAGTATCCAAGATTTGAATTTCGTAGTGTAGCCGCATTGGATATGATTGCACAAGTGCCGAATACTTCATTATCATCAAATAGCGGTACATCCGGAATATTTTTGGTCAATAAATTATCAATGTCATTTTTTTCTAATGTTCTAAATTTCTCCACGCTAAAAGCCATATCACACGTCCAGTCGCTTTTGGCATTATTTGGCGCTTGCGGTCTATACGGAACATTGTAAGGGTTCTCGTTTTTAACGGACCCATAGTTGCTACTCTCCTTCATTATTACCTGCCTTAGACGAGCAATGATTTTATTTTTGAAATTAAATAACCTGTAATAATATATACACATAAGTCAGTAATTTATACGGATATAAATGCATAACATATATTATATTATATAGTTCAACAAATGTTTGATCACTTACACACGCGATGTTTGAAAATATATTATTATTTTTATATTGTCTGACTTTTGAATGTATTATGCATACTTAATTTATATTATTTAGTTACCTATTGTTTGTAGGTAGTCCTAATTATTGTTTGACAAATGTAACGATATATTAATAATGGGTTTATAGTTATTTAATACTTTAATGACTACTGTTTACATTAGATTACAATGCATATAAAAGATAATTATCTTGATAAAAAATGATTCATTTATTATCTTATACAAATAACTATCGTGTCAGTTATCTAATGATTATCTTGAGTATAAAATTGTCTTAACTAGATAAATGTAATTTATATCGTCATTGAAAAAATATTCATTTCTCATGAACAATATTTTTATTTTTTTATTCTATCAGGAGATAATTCAATCGACATATGTGTAACTACCTATTTTCTTATAGCAAATTGTATAGGTATAGTTGATACTTTTGAGACGTAATTTTACGACTTTTGAACTTTTTCAATACTAAGTACCAAATAATTAATGAAAAACGTTAAAATCACGATTTCGTCTGATTCAAGTTTTGTTACCTATTTATTATGATTCTTATAAATATAAAAATTTACACCAAAATCGTGATTTACTATGTATTATATACTGGTGATAGACGGTGATAGATTTTTAAAATTGTTTTACAATTTATTAAAATTTTAGATTATGTGGTTTTGAAGATTGCACCCGCACCAGTTACCTCCGTCTTAAAAATGTACGAAATAGCAAATTTGCGACTAGTGTAGAACAAATTTTATGTTGTTAACTTTAAAATTAGAGTAATTTGACTTATTATCAAACTTAAAAGTAAGAACATTATGTGTGTCATTTTATTGGTTTTATAAAATATTTTAATCTTAAAATGAGTTATGAGTATTTTATATTCTAACATAATATGTTACATACTCATAACTCTCTTAAAAATCAAAATAAAGCAAAATACCAATAAGAGAACAGAGATTAAATTATTTTTGTTCGTTAAATAGTTTAGAGATTTTTTGAAGTAATTACTAGATATTCTTATATATATTATCTAACGGTAATAATTACTAAATTACTAATGTGTCACAGTAGAATGTTCACAAAAAAATTTGTTTCAAATGGGAATTAAAACTATTTAAAATAAAAGTCATTAAAAATTTAAAACAGTCCTATTTGGTAAAAGTTTTCAAATTTATTTTTGTAAAATTGCCTTTTGCGCTTCTCGTTTATTACCACATTCTGCAGTATGTAAATATTAGACGTCCGTGCGAATAGATATATTTATTATGTTCGTTCAGAATTGTTAATTTCGTTACATTATTGCTGCGCCCTTTTAATTAAAAACTATAATTTAAATTCAAACATTTAAATGTAAGTATTTAATTGAAAACGTAATATAAATTACCATTTACCGCTTTCATAACTCGTTTAATATATTTCGATTAAATTTCAAATTATCGCCTACACGTAAAATTTAATTTTTCAGTAAAATCGATTTACATAAATAGGTAGGTATTAAATATAATGCATAGGTAATACAGAGATTTTGCTTTATTATTTTCTCGTACATTAAAATTACCTTATGATATATTTTCTATTATACACGTGTATATAAAATATAAATACTACACTTACATATAATGCATATTATGTACTAATATGTAGTATACAAGGTGTGTTTACATCATGCCTGACCACTCAAGCTATAGCCAGGCCTGCTAATTTAAACTAACACAAAACTTTTCGTTTTTTTTTTTATGCAGCGAGAAACTGATTTTATATCAGTATATTTCATAAACAATTATTATTCTTGATTAGATCAGCGAAATAATAATTCTAACTTCTGAATGAATACACGTCTATGTATACCATAATATTTCATACCTACAACATTTTATGTTACCTGCCTGATTTTTTCCGTCTTGTCTAGAAGCGCTTCGCTAATCCGCATTAATGAATTTCCGTTTCTCTGATGAGCAGTTGTGAAATCACCTTCGTCATAATACTCGACGTAGGGCTGCTGTTGTGTGTAAGTCAATTCCTGAGTTTGTTGGTTTTTGACGCTTATGTGACGCCAATATTGTAGCCAAAGTAGATAAATGTATCCGCACATGCCCAATAGTACAACGTTTAAAAAAAACCATACTGTCAGTGCAACCGAACGCATTTTGATCAAATATTAGTGTGCAAGTCTAAAAATAAAATTGAAAAAATTAGATTAGACTGTTTAGTAGACACGGACCATTATGAAGATCTAGGGAGGGGGTCATTCATTTAAATGTATTAAACACAAATATTAAACTTAAATATTTTTGAATATTATATAGGTAAGTGTCAAATCCATCACTTGCACTTATTGTTGAATTATTATTTAGAGACGGTATAATATATGTATAGATATACAATAAACCAACCAAAAAAAAGGGGAAAGTAGATAGCCGCTCTGTAGTACAGTAGGAGTCGACTGTAACTCGAAATTCAGTAGGTCATTGTAATGGATGTGTTTAACATGAATTTAATGATAGATCATTGCATACGAAAACGAGTCTATGTGGAGACGGCGTGTCAAATGTATTAATATATTGATAGTAATAAAGCACAATATAGTATTATCATAGTAATTAATTTTACTATTAGTAATACGATATAAATCATAATTTATAGTTAGGCAATAGCAATTAATCTAAATATTTTTAAAATATCATATTACGTATAATAATATAGGTAAAATTGTAAAAGTTTCAAATCTCCACGAAGGGGGAGTGATAACGAAGGTGTCATATAGTGCCCCCCCCGCTTTGGTTTATTTTTGTCATATAAAATGTATGATAAAACAATGAAACTATATTTAGCATTATATAACATGATCTGAGAACAGTCAAAAATTTCATATCCCCTTCCCTTTTCAAAAAATCTTAGTATGCCATTGGTATACTTACTTGTATGTGTACAGTGTACACGTTGCAAATAAAGCTCATCGTGTAGTTACATAGTAAAGCACATGAATAATAATTTTTGATACCTATCTAATTTAGTAATTTATGATTGCGTATTTGTGTAATATTTTCCTTTTTTTAAATAAGTACCCACAAATATTATTTATAAGGTAATTATAAATCTATATCAGGCCGTATTCAGGATATATATTTTTTTTTTTGATGGGGGGTTTAAAATAATTTTAATACATTATTTTGTATATACTTGTTATATTATCTATATATACCTACTTTAAAATTTCGGGGGGTTTGATCCCCTATTACCCCTCCCCACTATATACGGGCTTAATCTATACAGTTTTAAAAAATTATGTGTTACAAATTGCAATGGTATACACTTAAAATTATCATATTTTTTTTAAATGTTTGAAATATTTGCTTGTAAAAGATTAAAATAAAACTTCATATAATTTTTAAAATATTATAAAATAACCAAACATTTTGTTTTACTGAATGTTAGAATAACTTAAAAAAATACTTAACATTTTTATTATTTTATTGCCTTGGTACTACAATGTCAATTAAATTCTCGATTGATTATTTACGTAGAAATAGTTTAGGAACATTTGGTGAACTCTTACTTCTTGAAAATAATTCAATGTAAATAAAAAATGTACACTAAACTAAATTTCAATACATCAAATACGCATGTAACAAAATATAAATATATATGATGTAAAAAGAAAAATATGTTGTTTTAATCAAAGCATGCTTTATTTAACTGCAGTTTACTTATTACAGAAATCGTGGTTTTAGTAGGTAATTAAATGTTAAGTACACCTACCTCTACCTCTGACTACCTATGTATTTAACGATGATAAGATAGAACATTAGAGTAGACTGTAAACTCAAGACCGGAAATGAATTATTTAAAATCTATAAGTTGTTATCATTATATCAATCGATGGACTTTTTAAATACACGTATAAGTATAATAATATTTATCAATGTTTATATATGTTACGGGCAATGTAGAAAATCGGATATTTTATAAAATGACCACACTTGGCCCGGACATTCTATACAATGACCTTAATCTAACAGGCAATATGAAGCATGCAATATTTTATGTTTTATGTGAAGATAACTAGAAACTAAAAAAAACAAAATTATTATATTAATTAAAAATATAATTATTAATTAAACATTTAAAAAAGAAAAGAAATATTTTATATTTTATTATTATTTATTATATCATGGATTACTGCCATTAATTTTTCTTATTATTATTTGAAAATTTTTCCATTAATAATTCATTCAATTTTAAATTAAAATTTTTCATATTTAACAAATTAAATTTAAATTTAATGGCAAAACAAATTAAACTAAAACACTGATTGTATTAGTAAACACACTACACTGGGTGATATTAAATACACGACTAAATACCATGTATAAAGTATAATATCAACTTTATTTACTTATTGATTAAGTAAGTATCTAAGATCTAACCTAAAGTTTGAAAATAATCTAGTAAATTCACTATCTTTATTACTTTTATAATTGATAGTGAATCAAAAATATGAAAATTATTATCGAATGAATTCGCATCTTTATTATACCTTGATAAATCGGTCAGGCAGTTATATTGGTAATTTAGTTCCATATTGGTTATTTTAGTAAACACAAAATATGGCAATATTTTTTTAGTTCATATTGCCCTTGAAAAATTGGCCATTCTGTACAATGCCCGGGCAATGTATATAATGCCCCGATTATCTACATTGGCCGTAACATACATAATAAACCGGAATCGATACATGTTTTCTAAACAAACAAAAAAACGTATTTAATAGGGAACGTTTAGAGTTTTGCGACGAACGACGATTTTACGAGACGCGTACCCACTAAACGCCACACAAAATAAACGTAGTAGAATTCCAATTACTTTGTCTAATTACACGATATCACACGACACCGCGCGTGTGCATATAGTAATTGTATTATAATCTCGCGGATATTAATATTATCAGCAAGTGTTAATATAGGGTAATTACACCTACCTCCTGTACCATGCACATCAATGTACATGAAATAATCACACGCGAATTAATTGACAATCAATCGCTAATAACGTGTACCTAACGTGTGTACCGTCGGACGACTATACTATTATCACTATATTTTAGAACTCTGAACATTTTTTCGGTGTCGAATAATAATAATTTCACGTCGGCACATAACTACTGTACTCGGATGCGGTAGTGGTGCGTATGATAAGCCGGAAAACATTTTCCGTGGTGGCTGTAGCACAGCATCATTCCATAGTGTACGCGGGATCAATAAACCGTACTTGCGCCACCCGAAACGCGCATCTGACGTTATACACGCAATGCTGGCCCGCAAGCACAAACGCGGCGGTGGTACATTTTATTGTAAAGGGGAGAAGAAATAACAAATGAATTTATTAGTTATTCGTGTTATACAGTGACGACGCCATTATTATTAATATGCATATTATACCTACACCGCCGGCGCAAGTAATAATACGGCCACAACGGCACCACGAGTTTAATGTATATACCTAGATATTATACCGGGACTTGCAAACGTTATTGTAACGTTATATATGACAACAAAACATTTGAAATTTGTAAACGAAATTAAAACGGAAAACGGAATTCAAAAATAATTAAATACCACAAAATAAAACATAACGATTCACAAAATTTATATTTACCATAAAACATAACGCGAAACGTGATTTATAGAATATCATTAAACAAAAAATAACGCAAAACAAAATAATTTAAAAATCCGTTTACTTAAAAGTTAGTATAATGGTTTCGTAGAAATATTTATTCCACGTGATTTAGCAATCAATCTTAGCATCAATAGAAGAATTCATTATATTCCGAATCCGAGCCATTCTCCGCATTAGATATTATTTTTAACGATAAACAATAAACGCAAAAGTTGTATAATGTTTAGATTGTAAATAACTTAAAACGAAATTTTGATTTTAAATGCAAGACCTCTATTATACCTACGCATATATCCACTACCAAAATATTCATTAAGTACACTCAACACTGCAGTAGGGATATATGTATATATACGCCAAAATCGCTTAAAATTGACTTCTATCAAACAACAATCGTCAATCAAAATTATTATATTTTTTTATGCGTTAATTGTTTTCTAGCAAAATAAATCGTTTTCAAAACATAATATCATTCCGATTATTATTATTTCTATCATCATAAATATTTTAACTTTAAAATTATAATTACTCTGACTACTATACTCTATGATCAAAATATTTTACTACTATTTTACAATATATTTTGTCAATAATGTCAGTAAGATGAACTGAGATTACATACTTTTAAAAATTGTTTTCATTTTGTTATTATTTAGACTTAAGAAAAAAGATCTTGTATGAATATTGTTATAGAAAAAAATTAATACTTTTCTACAAACACACTAATGAAAATATATGTTTTTTTTTTTAATAATATATATTTTTGTATTTTAAAAAATACTTTGTTCAATTTCGACTACTACTAATAATTATGCTATGTAAATCAATAGACATTTCCTACGTAGAAATTAAGTCAATCTGTTATAATCATATGGGGTAACCTACGTATATGTTAAATCATATATGCTTATTCAAATTTTAAATATCCGTATAATTTTTTTTTCAAATACTGTCAATGATTTCTCAATCTATTGGATGTAACCAGTGTTTCTTTCAGGCATGTATCCGAGGCGCACATTCACCCAGACCCCATCTTCTGCTTGTTTAATATTAACAGTAATTTACATATTATACTTATATAAACATTTATAATATAAATTGCACAGTTTTTGGTAACAATTTTTTATTAAACTAATGAAACACCATAGAAAATATGTTTTACTTTTTTGGTAGGTAATATTTGTTGCCGCCACAAAGAAAATGAAATACGTGAAGGAACAGTTGGCCACACACACTATCACCATCATCATTATTTTTATATTCGTAATTTTAGAATGTGTCTTATGAGTTATATAATAAAAAAAAAAAATCAATTATATAACATATAATCTGCAGGGTTGTAAAGAATACTTTTAAAAAGTATATGAGTAAGTAAACAAAATATCATTGAAATAAGTATTTATAATAATACTTAGATACGTATTTATTCAATGTATTTGAGTAAATACGTATCTAAAAAAAATTGTTATTCTTAATATTAATTTTATTTATATTCCTAAATGGATGATATTATATTTCAATAGCATAATATATTCAAAAATTTTGTCAGCCATTGCTGTTCTTTTTTTGTTAAGATAATACTACCTATGCAATAAGTGGATACTTAATTTCATAATAATCTGATAATAATTCTCAAAATTAATTAAAAATATGTTTATAAGCTGTTCTCATTTTATAATATACAATAAATCTGTACTGAATAATAATAAAATTAACAATTAAATTAACAAACTGATGAGGTCAAATTTGTCTTTAATTGCATTTTATACTTCTTGCACCCTTGAAATTTTGAAATACCCCCCCCCCCCCCCCCCGGAACAAAATGTCTGAAAGAAACACTGGATGTAACATTATATATTAAGTAATATTTTGGACTAAGAAAAATTATGATTATATTCAAATGTATATAGATATGGTTAAATTACACGAATATATACATTATATTTATCTAAAATGGCCTGTTAGTAAATTTAAACTAATGATACTGCAATACAGCATCATACATTGAAACAGGAAATCGAAGTGAATTAATTTAGAATCCAAATAATAAGTAAATTTGTATTAATGGTTCAAATATATTTGAATTTATACACACATTTGGTTTTATTAGCCATTGACATGTAAAGGTTGGTAAGTAATGCAAAATTCACAAATCAATGGATTGGAAGTAGATATGGACTAACACGTCAATTGAACCAAAAACAGATGTCGTTCGAGAAAAAATACTGAGAATTATCTGCGGCCCATTACATGACAATAAACTGGGATGCTGGCGTAAAAAACAAAAAAGATCCGTGAGGTGATAGGAGGAGCAAAGATAACGAATTTTGTGGAAGTACAGATAATTTAATGGTTCGGGCATATGATGAGGAGACCGGAGACTTAACTGACATAAAAGCAGCAATCGAGTGGAAACCAATTGAGAAGAGAGTGAGAGACTAAGAATACGTCCAAAGAATCGATGGATAGGTGGAGGCACGGAATAAAGTAGGACTTGAAGAAGTTAAGTAAACTAACTATAATTTGGCAATAAAGAGTACATGATAGAGAGAATTAAAACTGTGGAAGGCGGTGGCGTTGGTGGAGAAAAAATTTTGTGATGCCAAGATGAAAAAATAGATGTGGATTTGTATACGTACATCACCCAATTAAGCCCATCATATATTATGGTAAAGTGTTACATTTCGATGTGTAATCTTTAGTAAGCCGCTATTGTGTAATACTATTTGTACATAATATGACCACTAGCATTTGTATGATATAAGCAACCAGGTTAATATAAAGAAATGATGACACCTCACACTCTTCGAAATTATATTTTTAATGACAAATCAAGGTTACGTTTTCACGTTAGTAGCTCGTTTCTACATACGTTTATGTGTTATAATTCTACACAACAGTTGACTACAAGATACTTAATACCACAAATTTTACGCGTATGTTTTTTTAATCATGTGTAAAAATAATTTGTATGTTTACAGTGTACATATTATATTATTATACTTATTTACAAGTATATAATATTACATAAATGAATAGTGTACTCCTATACATCTGGTTGCTGTTATAATCAGCGTGACTCACTACTAAATTAATTACAACTCCTCCCATAATAATTTTTGAAGGAAATGTGGAAGTTATATAGGCCACTGGGATGTGTGGGATAAGTGGGACAAATGGGACAGGTGTCTTTAAATTTAAATAAAGTTTCTGAGTGGGTGGTTTGTTTATCTAAAAATCGTCGATAATAATAAATTGAAATAACAAAGTGCCCAAATATTTATTAATCTGGTTCACGCTATTATATTCATACCATAGTGGTCAAACTCTTTAA
Source organism: Pentalonia nigronervosa (assembly GCA_014851325.1). Taxonomy (NCBI): domain Eukaryota; kingdom Metazoa; phylum Arthropoda; class Insecta; order Hemiptera; family Aphididae; genus Pentalonia; species Pentalonia nigronervosa. The sequence continues at coordinate 34,161 of JACXSJ010000995.1, read as the reverse complement.
TACATCGTAAATACTACACCATGAACTGAGTATAGGTAAATTTTATTATTTTTTCAATGGTATTGCACTGAAAACAAACAAGTAGTTAGATGCGATCATCGTCATCATATATATTGCAATAGGTATTAAGTAGGTACTTTCTTCCATGCTATAAATAAATACAAGCTTTGTAATTTAATTTGGTCTGACACTTTATTATTATTATATATAAAGAAAACACGATTAATATATTTATTTATTATTATAAAACAGTCTTAATCAACAAAATGTTCTGATGCTCAATGATGATGTAAATGGTGAGCAATAAAATGCGTACCCATAATAATACGATTTAATAATATAATTTAAGTATAATATAATATATAGGTATAAGAAAATATTCATATATAGTGTTGTTTATATTTTAAACCACGTTTAATAAGTTGCAAAGTCGATTGTATATCATATGTATAGTCATCAAATGTATATGATAATATACATGTATGGATTATTTTAGTTATTATTATTTTTAATAATATTGTATACGTAGTTAATTTTTGCATATGATTTGTTTGGGTAGTTTTTTTTTTTTTTGTATTTACGTACGGACAGGATCAATTATAATATCGTTGCATCGGTATTCGGTGGCCTATTTCGATTATGAATAGGTATATATATTATATATATTATATAAATAAAGCAGCTATATATGCCTAAGTATAATGTGATTAATATCTTTTCGAATTAAACCACCGAAATGTAAATTTTTGATCTAAAGTGTTTTTATATTTTAAGTTATTATAACTATTATTAACTGTATAGTCTGTATTATATAATATTTGTTATGATGACGTGCTGACGACGTCGCTGTGATCTCAATTATTCAAGAATGTTTGCTGAGAAAAAAAAACGAAAAAGCGTAATTTATCAAGCGTTAGTTATATATCACGAAGCTAATAATACACGTTATTCTTCTTCCGCTTCGTTTTGATAGGTTATATAACGCACCGATGATTTTTCTCCGGTGACCAACGACTGAAAAATATATAAAATCACATGCAATTAGTAAATCGTCTTGTTCCTATTATTGCAGACTAGCATGTTAAATGACTTAAATGTAAATGTGGTTAATGATTAGTAGTAAAAAAAATATAAGCCATCTGAAAATAATATTAGTGCTAAAATGTAATTATTTTTCTTGTGTTTATTATGTATTTAAAATTAATATAATATTAGTATTTTGGAAAAAAATTTTATAGTATACTATTCAGGACGAAAATATTGATAGTGTCTAGATAATTACACGTCTATTGCACTTAGATGTCTAAAAATGTTAATAAATATTCTAATTTAAATTGTTTTTTGATGATTGAGTATCTAACGTAATAGTGTTATTTAAAGCATATAAGCACCTTAATTTATAAAAATATGTTTAGCTGTATCAACAAAATAGTAGGCGACCCAAACAAGCCATTTAATGAATAGTTTTATATTATTAGTTAAACTTAAAACCATTTTTAAAGGTTTAATAATATTATTATTGGTTTGACTTACCCGTGATTCTTAGACAAATATTGTTTTTGTAATTATAATTACCGAATAAAAATAGTTTAACAAAAAAATATTTGATTTATACTCTTTTTTAAATTATATATAACTTATGACACTTATAATAATACATTTTATCATCAATTATGAAATTTATCTATATCAACAACAAATACATAAATAAAAAATATTATATAACAAATTAAAAATATATCCAGATTACGAATATTTTTTCTTATTTCGTGAAGGAATGTTATCAAAATATAAAACATTTTACAATCTTAATATTTTCCAAAGACTTTCAACAACTGTTGTTAGGCACTTATTTATTTAATTAACCCTGCTTTTGTTTACAGAGTTATGTCACAGTTAAAAGGTATACCTTTTGTATTTTAATTCAACATAGAAACTAAAAAAATATCTACCTATATATAAAATAATTATTAATTTACAATAAATATTCTCGGGAGGTTTTACCTACTTAAAAGTACCATAAATATTTTTTGTAAATAGTCGAACCCATTGTGATGCAACTATAGACAATAGGTATATAATTATATTTATCATATAACCGTAGTCGGTACATTTTTTTTCTGACAACTAAAAATTGAATATTATTCGCTTATTTAACCATCTAAAATTTCAGAACACTTTACTTTTTTTTCTTCTTTTGTCGGTGGGCTGCGCAGGAAGTAGAGAAGTGGAGCATACAAGAAATTCAACATAGCCGTTCCAAATAACATCCATTCAAATCCAATTGTGTTCACCAATGTTCCGCTTAAAGCCGGTCCTGGAGAAAATAGATTGGATCCTCAATAATAATTCTCATAAATGAACTTTTCAAATTAAATATTATCAACTAACTTAATAATAAACACGTGTTTATTACAAACATGACTTATTCAAATTTTATAATATGACGTGGCGTTTTATTTTTATTAACGTATTTAAAATTTAAATACATTTGGGACAGAAATTTGGAAAAAAAAGTAGGTAGCTTATATTTTTAAAATACAAAAACCGTACTTCTACTGTTGTAGTAATGACCTGCGGTGCTGAAGAAATTGAATCAAGAATACTGTAAGAGCTCTAGTCAACATCAATGCTATTATAATGGAAGGAAAGCATCGAGGTCATCGTAACCGAGATAACGCAAGAATTCAAAGGGTGTACTGTGAAAATTGCAAACATCAACTGAGGAACGACAAACAAGGATAATAGGGAGGTGAATTAAGACATAAAAATGAACAATAAGGCTGGCAGCCGATTATGTCTGATTTAATCCTAGTGAATTACGGTATTCTATAGCGACGGAAATTCATTTAAAAAAAACTATGAAAACCCGTGTTTGTAGTATGTCTGCAGCAAAAAATATATGAAATTTTATACCAAACGCCGAAAACTAAGTTCTCACCCATTTTACTTATTTGTCTTTATTAATTAGATTTCAAAAATTAATAAACTTTTTTTTTAATAACTTTAACAGTTATAGGTACACGTTATTAAATAAGTTCATTGCATACACGTAATATGGAAAGCCAGTCAAAATTAGTAGATACACATCATTATTTAGATATTATTATAAATCATTTATTAGTTTTGATTTTTATAATATTTTTATTCTTTTATTAATATACTATTCTATATAGATTATTATTAAATATTTATAAATCATAAGGTATAATTTATATAACATGTTATGACTAACATCTGCTTATTCTACGTGGTGTAGGTACATTCATGATGAATTTGTTAATGCATATTTATAAAAAAAAAAATTATAGATGATATTCACATTACGATTGCTTAATGTAATCTCCAAAACAAGTAACTTGTTAGACGTCTATATCCGTGTATTGATCATTGGTATATTACCAGGAAATTTATAATAAATTGTAGTCTGATTGTATACTAAGAAAATACATACATTATTTATTATGTAATAAAAATAAATAACTTATATAAAATTGCATTCCAAAAGGACATGTTACGTGTTTGTTCTCTTAAAATTTAAACACGTATTTAATAATTATTATTTATGAAAACTCTTACCGTACCTATTAAAGAAACATATTAGATAGTTTTTAATTATTTTCGGTACATATATATGAATTTAAAACAATAATTGAAAACTAATATATTTCACTTATCAATATGCGTGTATAGGGCCAACAAGTAAATTATTTAAAAGTTGAATTAATTCATTGCCATTTGTGATAATTTAATATGCATAATGCGATTTAAAAATATATTGGAATTATGTGGGTAAATAAGTGCAATTGCATAAGACAATGTATAAAAATTTAATTTAGGCATGTATTCTAAAAAATATAAATCCTATTTGACTTGAAAATTATATTATTTTGCAATACTTACCGATTGTATAACCCAGACAAAATGCCACGTCTCCAATCGCATAAACACTACCATATACAGCTGTATGACGTATATCAACCAAATAGCCAAGCTCAGGCATCATTGACGAATCCACCATACCAATAGCAAAACCAAGACCAGCGTTCGGTACAATCAAATGATTTATGTCTCTCGCCGTTGGTATCTGTTCGGAATAATAATATATTCCGTTTCAGAATAAATATATAAGTGCAAAATATTTTTTTTATACAAGATTAAAAAAAAAACTGTATCTTACTATCATCAAACAAATTCCAATTATGATCAATCCAATCATTGCAGCTAACCATCTGTAAACATAATCGTTACAGACATCGTCAAGGTCTATTTATTGTAATCAACTCGCATCATCATTATAAATACCTTCCCATTCGGTGTCCGAGTGGTCCAAACAAATTTGTTCCGATCAAATAAGAAATACTCGCTGGTAAAAACGTTACTCCCTGTTTCCATCTCCCGGCACCCATAGTATCCATCATCCATATAGGCAAAGAAGGCTCAAGCATTGCAATTCCCGTGTTAGCGAAAGTAATAGCACCTTAGATAAAAAAAATGGTTATTGATGAAAATTTTTTTTTTTTGTTAACTAAATGTTTTTAAATATTACCTGCAGCTATTATTATATAGGGATCCATAACTAAAGACTTTAAGGAAGGGGGATCAGCATCAGTTGTGACTACTCCTGGTTGTAAAAGCAGTAGTTGTAGCACTATAGAATAATTAATCAGACGTTTACATATTTAATTCAATTTATATTTCATAATATATTATGTAAGTTATCAAAACAATTTTTATAAATCAATTAAATACAATGTCTAGACGAAATTTAAAAAAAAAAATTAATGAAATAAATATTGTGCAAATATGGAATACAAACCAGTATTATATAAGACCAATAAAGACAGTAGGTACCTATATTATAAATTATATTTAAGTATACCAAATTACTAGTTAGTAATCGATTTAGTATTTATATTATGTAGGTACCTATTATACCACAAAATATAAAAATTGAATAGAATAATAATAAAATAATATTTCTAAGCAAAATTTTATCAGTTTGATAAGACAACAATGACGTAGGTAATTTTCTATCAAATTAAAATGAATATTATTTAATATTGTATAGGTATTGATATTTTTTTCTTAATTTGTATTTAAAAATGTTTATTGAAGTATTTGAAGTATATAGTGTATTATTTGTCTTTATTTTACGTTGAATACAATCAGTTGCTTAGAAACATTGACTTATTTGTAGAAAAATAAAATGTACTCTAAAAAATACTCTATGTTTTAAGATAAATAACGATATTAATTTATAGAATTAGCTACAAAAAAAAATATATATAAGTTAATTAAGTGCAATATCATAAAATCTATATGTTTTAAATACCTACACAAACAGTGAAGTGTTAATCACAACTATATTATAATCTATTTAAATTTTCAATATAAACTATGATACAAATAATTAAACATTTTATCTAATTTATTGTTTATATAAAAATGTAAGTTAGATTAAAATTATCTACATGCAGTTATAAAATATTAACTATTAACTATATAGTCTATAATACCGTCTACTATAAAATATTAAAGCCAATAATTATAAAAATTAGTATCTATTAATATTTTAAAATAAGGTTTTTTTATTACATTTTTACCACATAATTTATGTAATATTATAATATATTATACTAAGTACTGAGTAAGACCTCGATCAACTCAGATCAGACTTCAAAATGAATGTATACTATATTTAAATTTAGGATATTAAATATTGTATTTTGTAATATAATATTATAATACTGGAAATATAGGGTCCTCGAAATACGCCCAATATGCCACTCATCAAACAGCACTCCCGTATTATAGTACCTACCTATATTATAATTTATGCTAAGGGATGTTGTACAAAAATTATTATCAAAATTAATTTTTTTTCAAATATCCCTTTGAAAATTGTAATTAATGTTTATTCAAAAGAAAGATAAAGCAATTATGTTTTCAAAACGCACGCGTGTAGAGGAATTAAATTTAATAATTTGGTCCTCTTCGCAGTTAATTAGATTTTCTAAAAAATAAAAAAATTAGCATGCGTTTTAAGATCGATATTAGTTATTAATTATTTTATAGTCCTCTCTATACTTATTTTTTATTTAATAATCGTGTTAATCACAAATACAATTTTGTGTTGATTATATAAAATGGACTGTAGGTATTTAAATTAACTTTATCAATTACTAATAAAATAATGTACAACCATGTTGGTAACAATAAATGTGTGCATTATTCTTTCATTGATCGAACATGTAGATAAATTATATTATAGATGTATATTCTATAGATAATTATACATACTTTAATTGTGTTTGACTGTGGTCCAGTATGAAACATACTACAAATAATAGACATATAAGTGCCCATTTTTATAAATAGGTGTATAAAGTACGTGACAAATTTGTTTCGTTTGAGATTTTTGGCTAGTAACTGTAAGACGTGTTTATACATAAATATTACATCAAATATTATATACTATTAAAAATATAAAACATATATTTGATATCGCATTTTGAATTTTTCATTTTCGCTTATGTTATTATTATTATTATTGAATTACAGCGAGTTGTGAAAAAATGTGTTGGAATGTTTTGATACGAAAATAAATGGAGCTACTCGCTTTTATTATAAATGCGATTAAAATGAAAATGGCAGAAATCAATTAGCCGACGTCTGTTTATGGCACGGACAAGATAGGTGGTTGCGACTTGAGCTACGATTGTAGTTATATTTTTAAATACTAATTAAGGACAACAAAAATGTTTTTATAGCTAGGACACAGAAACTGAATATATGGCACTCGTCTCGCTTGACTCACCTCGGTGAAAGTCACAATATTATTATTTTCAATTGTATAGCATAAATAGCGGATAACGATAATATATTATTTTACTTAAATAACGATTCTGAAGGATTAGATTAGAAAATTAGATTTTCCAGAAAATGTTTATTAGTGGCACTAAAACAGAAATCAAAAATACATTTTTTATGCCTTATATGCTTTTATGCCCTATATCCACCTCCAAAATATTTAATTAAAATATTAAAACCAATAATAAGCAAAAATATAAATTAATGTATAAATTCAGATAATATATTATAATATAATATACATATAATAGTGACAAAAGAATACGTCTGGGGTCTTCATTTGAGATTCGTGTTTAGTGCTATTAGCAAACATTATGTTAATAAAGCTAATAAAGGTACTTTGATATTTCACTTTTTTTTTCGCAGTGCATTGTTTATTGAATTACTTCTTTAAAATACCACTTGTAGCCTATAGGTATTCACTTTCTAATCGATTAATAGCATCGCGTACAATACATTTAGACCACTTTTACTGTCCCAAAAAATGTCTGGAAAACACCATCCATAATTTTAAGACTATAATAGTTTAGCTGAGAAACAGACACGGAAGACGAGTTAAAAATTACGTTTTAAATATTATACTTAGTGTAATAGTGTTAAACCGAAAAAATATGTTACCTTATCTGGTAACCGATTCAAACTGCAAACAAAAATGCAATTTAAATGACTCCTCATAGCACAAACTACAGTCCTGATAAACAGATGTTTCTGATTTATTAACTATTAATAAAATAATAATGTATGTATATTTAAAAAAATAGTTAAAGTCATACGCATTTATGGTTTGAATAGGCCATGTACTTAAATACAACAATGTTAGTACTGTTAACATATGTGTAATACTCGAACTCATCCTTGCGTTTTAATAAGAAACATTAAATATTACATTATATTAACAAATCATTATTTATTAAACGATATCGCTTAATAAAATTATAAACTATAGTCTATACTATAGTACCTACCTATACTAGGTATACTGTCTCCAACGGTCTCATACAATGCTCAATCCAACTGTGATTTATATACGATCAAACGTATGCAAAGTGTGTTATTTGGTTTAATTACTTACTCGAATACCTTTTTAGTTTAAGATCATAAACCGCAAATCATCACCCTTAGACATGATTTTAATTTTAATTTTTTTTAAACTTAATATTCAATTTTTCGTACATCCGTCTCCTAGTGCCAAGGCTGAGAGTATTAAAAATGGAGCGGTTTTTCCCACAAACTCGTACATAATTCCGCCAAACGGTGGACCGATCAACACGCCCAAAGCTAATCCGCCCAATGCAATACCCATTGCATTTCCTCGTTCTTTATCGTCCGGGTACCGTTCAGCTAACATTCCCATTCCTACAAAAAGAGGTGTTCATATAATATTAAATGAGCGCATTTGAACAAATTAATTAATATAATGAGATGGATAAAGACTGTTAAATAAAAATAATTTGCAAAATTTCTTTTTTTATTGGCACGATAATATTTTATTATTATATATAATATATATTCGTAATATATACGTATATATTCGTTGTGTGTGTAATGAGCAAATGGATATTAATTTACCGGAAACAGTCGAACAAGATGATCCGATCCCTTGCAACGCTCTAGCCAAAAACAGTACCCCATAACTCCGTCCGAAAGCAAATACTAAAAAAAGTAAGTACAGATATACCTATAATATATCATTTATGTGTACATGCATATATTCATAGGCGCAAATAAGATGAGGAATAGTAGGAACTAGGTATTAACCTAACCAATATATTATATACTTTATTTTTTCATTATGTCCTGCGATTGTGCACGAATTACTAAAAACAAAGTTATATTAAAACATGTCCACAAGTTACAGTAAATAATAATATTAACTCTGCCATGTATAAATTATTAATAGTGAATAATAATATGGTGTATAAACGATTAGGAATACAATCATTGTTGTCACTCAGAAATTTAAAACGAAGATGATGTCTTACAATTAAGTTATAAAAGTGATTTAATGCTGATTGATGAATACTTAATATTTAAAATATATATATATATATTGATGGTAGTTTTATATTTAGTCTTAAAATATTTTGCAATATCTAACAGGAATGTCAATTTAACATTCATGTTATTATATTAATTAATAATGAACTATATACATTAATTTTCTAGAAAGTTTATTGTAAAACTGTGAAACAATTTTTCTGAATTTGCTGTGGGTGTATGAAAAGCAAGCTATCCACCCATGTCGGTTTTGTGTTAAAATAAAAGCAGACAGGACTAAAGTCGATTCAATTCCTTATTTGCGCCTATGGGTATGTGTCAGACACAATCTCAAATGCGACCTGACGCTTAAACGGGGTATTTACTTATGGTCGATATGAACATGATAAAAAATCCTGTGAACATCGGTATGCTATAGCCGATTCTGTGGGTGAGAGGTCCGACAATGGGGTTAACCATTAACTGCACGACCGCTTTGGACGCGAACAACATACCGACTGCAACAGTTTCGTGAACCAGATCGTCGTGCCTTTCCTTTTTGAGAGTTGCTTCTCGTTGTTCCCAGGTCGGCACTGTCCCGTTCGCTAAGGTTTGGTTATAAGACAACAGTAATTATATACACACGTGTTTAGTTTTTGTACAGATTCGTCAGAACAATTATTGCGAGTATTGTTTATATAGAATAAAAAACGTCATTTATTATATAATATTATGTATTACATAGGATTGCACTTTTGTGTTTGATTTTTTTTTACCTCGACACTGTTTGGTTTGCTCATGATAATATTATATCTAATATATCTTTTCTATACCAATATTTTATTATGCGGGTTGATGTATAAATCATTATAACGGTACTCTATAAAATGATATGCTTATTAATCAGCATAGTGATATAACAATTATTTTAATAATTTGGAAGTCAATGAAATGTTTTGTTAAAAATTTTCCGGTAGCTATTTCATTCTCCTCTCTCCAGATTATATTATACTTAAATTATAATATACATAGTATGCACAATAAAAGTGTTGTTAAAAAAAATATATTGTAGTGGTAGTTAATATTTTTCAATTAAATTCCTGATAGTATAACAAAAGTATAAAATGTAAATTATAATTTAAAAAATGTAAACATAATTAAATACTCTATTGTGAATTTTAAATAAGAAGTATTTCAAAGGACTTCGACTACGTGTTAGTCGATTAATTATTATTTAGTTATCTAAATTTTCCAATGTATTTTTTTTTAAAGTTTTTACTTTTTCTGAAATATTATTTAAAATATTATTTAGAATGTGTGTTGGATGAGAAAAAAGAGGTTCAGAGAAAACACTAATATTAATAATTCGCCAAAATATAATTTATGATAATATAATAGACCAATTATAATTTAGCTTTTTGATCTGCTACTGAAGTCACCCAAATTTATTTGTGCCTCATTATTTATATCATACTATTATTTGTACTCCCCTTTACAATAGTAAAATATAAAGTATGCCACTTGTGGGCTGTGGCCTGATCAATATAGACCGTTTAAAGTCAATGATGAACTACACATTCTTTGTAGGTAACAATCAAAAATATATTTAAACATTATTGAGATAAATCATCATCATATTATTATCATCGATGCATCATGCGTATCGAGAAAAAAGTTGTTCGATGAAACAAAATATTTTTTATTGGCTAATTGTTTGTCGATAAGTGATTTTAAACTATTACCGTGAAATAGACCATTAAAAAATAACACCGGGAGTCTTAAAATTAAATTAATTGTATATAGGTTATACTATATACTAGGTAATATAGTTATTGGATAAGAAGAAAAACGAATCTGTTATGTAACTTAATCTAAATTAATTTAGTATCAAATTTCTAACTCGATAATAATTATTCCCAGTTTAGGATATTGTCATTATGATTGATCATAATATAATACACGTGTATATACATGAAAACAATCCGCCGAGTGATCCGCGTGCATTAAATGTTAATTACTTTGCCTCGGCGAAACATTATATTATAATATATTTAGAGTACTCTTGCTTCTCATCAATTTAATATAAGGAATCTCAGTTAGAAACCCTACATCATAATATATTGACATAATATACGTTACTTACATAAGTTGTGTAATACTGTATAAATAAGACATTACTAAATATAAGTGTATTACCTTTGCACCTACATTATACATACTATTATTATTATATTATTATTTTCATCCTTGTACGAACATGACACGGCGCTTTATGGCAACAATGTATACATTAAATATGGTAATAAAAACTAACGTACTGAAATTACCTGTCATGGCTCCATGCGGCACTGGATATTCATTCGGCGAGATTGATGACAAGGTAGCGGTTAGTGGTTGATCGGGGTGCTGGATGTCGTAAAGGAACTCCGGTATTATCGGGACTAAAAAAATATATTAGCTAATGAAATGTGATTAAAGCGTAGGCATACTTAACGGCTACTTATAAGCCCTACTAAGTAGTTAGATTTTTAGATTAGCAACTTGTTTTATTCGATGGTAGTAATTGCTTATGCCTATGGCATTTAAATAACAGTTTAACGTGGACAAGTATACTGGTCACAATAACACCTTAATGTGGCAGTAACAGGGAAACTGGAAACATTGCAACGAACTGTGGTTGGTCGATACGGCGATACTCGTTTATTAGTAATGAATTAGTTAAAATGTGTAATCCATTTTATAGTATATGGTTGAGGAAGAGTATTGCATTTAGCTATTTAAGCTTAAGAATCGATTAAATGTTCCCGAACCAGAATACTAATTAAATTTAACATTGTATGGCGTGAAATCCGTAGATTTTGGCCGATAAACGTATTTTATAGGGTTAACAATTTATAAAATAGATAATAACAACAAATAACAATGAACAAATTTCACTATATAGGTTTTCGAATTAGATAAATTGAATAAAATCTGTAGCCACAGTTAAAAAGTATATTTTATTAATACATTATTTAAAAGCTCAATATATTATTATTACCATTTATCAAACATTTCGCAAATATATGTTTAGGTATTTAAATATTTAATATTTAGTGTAAGACATACATATTGTAATATTTACGCAATTCGTATCTTTCATAGGAAGCTAATTTCACTGAGACATGTATACTTTTGATTTTGGACTGTTACTTTAACATAAAATATAAAAAATAAAATTCAATTATTGTATCAAATGCATTTATTTATTAATATATTACAATTGGGTATATATATACATGTAAAATGGTTTTAGGTGAATACTTTACGGTTTTCGTTATAAAAATAACGGGTCTGCCAACAAAAAAAGTATGGTCGTCTCAGTGAAAATGGCTTTGCTACGTGCCCGATTATTATATTATACTATTAAAGTATTACTGCAGCTAGGCCATTACGAACTGTATCAATTGAATTACTTACCCACAGTAGTAAGAAGCATATTGTCCAGGAGTAAAGCTATAGCTACGATCACCACTACGAGTTGACGGGATTCGCGACATCGTTTGAGCCATTCTTCAAACATTCCTCTCACCAAGATCATATAGCACCTAAATCTACTAATTGATTAATTTCAATTATTTGATAACAGCTTCTATACAAATACATTTATACCATAAAGTTTAATATAGCATAAATGACATTTGAAACTTTGAAAGTACATCTCACACTTCATTAATGACCTACCTACTCCCCCATGATACAACAGGTCTAACATCGAACGCATAATAATATATAATCAACTGCTATATTAACTTTATTATTATTATATAATTGGCATATGTATTTTAAAACACAATGAATAATATTATTAATTTAACTATAATATTATATTCCTTTTTGAAATTTCAAATTTTTGAATAAATTAAATGTTAAAATAACACAGTCAGTAGACATAACTATATATAATATGACGTTTATAAAGCTTTACAATGACTAGAAACCCTAACAATGCATTTGAAACGACATTGAACACAATGGATTTAAGAACGAACGTTTTAAAATCAAAGATGAAAGGTACATTTTTGACTTGGAAGTTGAAACAAGCAATTAGAATAAAATATACTCGAGCTGGAAAGTACTTACAAAAAGAATATTGTAACAATAGTAAGTAGCTATTATTATAAATCACCCATGTATAATTTAATTTAATCTAAAATGTTTTGCCATTAGGTGGCTGATCTTCTTCATGTTTATCATGTCACATCACATTATAACTGTACTCGGCACATATATTTATTGTAAATACTAAATTTACAGATTGCATAATATATAAAAAATGTAAAAAAATGTTTTTTGTCTTTTTATTTATTTTTTAATTCATGTGCTAGAAACTTCGAAACATAAAAACTATTTATATTTTTAAATACAATCACTGGATCTAGATCTAGTAGAATGTAATTAAATTGAAAAAAAAATTATTAATAAATTATAACTTAATTTTGTTCTCTACGATACATGCATGCCAGTGCATATTATTTAAAATTATTGTTTTTAGAAATACTTATTAAAAACTGTTACTTATATAAAATTATTTATAACCGTATCAATATGATATTAAAGATATTTTATTCATAAATATCTGTAAAATACACGATGAATAGGTAGGTACTGTTATACTGCAATAATTAGTGCCCTCGAGCTTAATAAATATCGTCTTTACCATTTTTCTATACTCTATATTAACTATACATACCTATTAAAATTCGTTAGTCGTTATATAAAATAATGAAGTGCCCATGAATAGCGTACAGTTAGTTAAGATGAAAATATAAAAACAAGACGAGACTTATTTTTTTTTTTTAATATACAAAAAAATATAAGACAATAGGAAGATTAAAATGTTTTGTTAATCAAACCAGGATTAGAGATCTATTGGACCCCAAAATATCAAAAACTTAGAGTGCTCCTTTCAGTTCTTAAACTTCTACCCAGAATGTAAGAATACTTAAAAAAATGTTTAATATTATAATATTTTTTACAGTTGTGTAAAATGTTATAATTTTGTTCCATTAAAAAAAAAAACTCAAATAATAGCTATGTAATATATTACACGCATTTATATACTATTTACACTAAGTTGCAACAATCACTCCAGTAATAAATTATGAATGATTAAATATGTTAATATTTATTATTGAATATAATTCTATAATTACATACCTACTTATAAGATAATAACACCTACTATATTGTTTATAACTCCAATTTTCACTAATTTACTAACATTATCAAATATAAATTTTTGTGAATTTATCATTAAGTGATTTTAAATGATATTAACATTTTTTATTTTATTTTTTTAAATAAATGTATGCATTAAAAAAAAAATGTTTTGTGGAACGTAATGGGCCCAATGAAGATCTATTATCTATATAATAAAGATCTTGTATTTATATCTAAGCTTGATGTTAATAAAGCCATTGTATTATTAGTTATCAGTTACCACCTACTTAATATGGGAAATTTTGTTTTTTTAATGAAATGTGAAGTGTACTTGAGTCATGAATGTCAAAAATATATGATTATCAATAAACAAACCTAAACTCAAGTCGTCCGGTCTAATAAATCACTTTTTTAGAAGACGATTCTGTAGTCTGCATACTAATAATGATTACTTTTATCCAAAAACATTAAACTAAAACAGTAATAATTAAAATAAATTACTTACTACTATATATCATATTAAAATAATAAATATTTTTCTTTACAAATATTACCAAAGTATTGAAATAGTACTATTGTACTATAGTATTATTACTGTAAATTATTTACAATAATAATTTTTTTTTTATAAAATTTGTACTTGGAATAATGCCGATTAACGTTGGATATTTGTTAATATAAACTATGTGTTAATTTAAACTTTGATTAGAATATAAATAATTTTAAAATAGATTTATAAAATGTATTCAGTATTAAATTATATATGAATATCTGCACGGTTACATTGTCTGATGCTAACTAGCAATAAACAGTCATGAAAAATCTATGATAAACATAGGTAGGTGATTTAATGAAATAGTTTTAAAGCTTAGCTAATAACTAGTCATTATTTTTAGTAGCTTAAGTAATGAGTATCATTGTTTTTGTCACATAGTATAATAATATGAGTTGTCATAATTATCACACAGATGAATAAAAATTAAAAACAATGAAACATTATCTTCAAACATTTATGGAACATTGTTAGAACTTAAAAGCAACTATGCTGTGCTAATAATCATTATAGAACAATGCGATGAAAGGGGTTTTCGTGATAAAAGCTATGCGGTTTTATGGTCTAAAAGAGTCCAATGAAAATCAATATAAATCATAATTACTTAACATAACAGTAGAACATATTTTGTTTTGTTTAAAATAAAACAAATGCATTGATAAATAATTAAAGTTTTAAACAAGACAAAGAAATATAAAATTAAAGCTGTAAAAAATTATATAGATACAAAAAAATATATATTAAATAGTATGCACAATACATATTTATTAGTTAATACATTTTAATGATATAGGTAGATAAAAAGACTAAAGGTGCAATAAGTTTGTTTTAAATAAATTAAATAAATATGTTATATTATTTAGTTTTTGGAAAATAAATAAACTAAATTTCCGTGTTAACAAACTGAGAGACGCTGAGAAATTAAAATACTTCATTTTCTATAGCTCATTTAATACAATTATTTTATAGGTACCTAATAATAAATATATAATATTCTTGTGTCTCTTTCAAATTTCAAAATAAATACTATTTCTGCAGTGGTACTCAGTTTTCAAATCAGTATTTTATTGTTATTGAATAATAAAAACGTTTGTATTAATAACAATTAACTAACCGCGAAAATTAAAATAAAATCGTGATAAAACTATATGATATCATCAGTCATTATGAAACCATAATAAACCTAACATATGCTAACCCATCTAGTAATTATTAAGTTCTTAATTTTACTAGAAAGTGTATATTATATACCTATATAACATTAAAAACTTACAATTTATTTTAAATAACTAACCAATGTTGTAGAATTAAAGAAAATATTATTAATTTTATCTAATTGTCTAACAGGTATTCAAATAAAAAAAATTCTGTTGAATAATTATCGTATTAATATTATTAATTCATGACTTGTACAAGTCTATCTTATTTGCGTAGTGTATAACTACAGAGTATAAAAAAACTCAATTAAACTAGTATGGTAGTTTCAAGCTTTGTGCAAAGAATATAATAACTAAATAATTGTATGCACTATGTTACTATTTGAAGAAAAATACCTGTAGGACATTTAATATGTTTAGGGAAACCATACACAACAATGGGATATCTTAGTACGTAAGGAACATGCTGCAAAGTGATCAAAAAAAAAAAAATTAACTTATTTCGTTTCCCTGTGTGTACAGTATTGTCCTAGTTACATTATTATTTATTAGAATTAAGATGATAAAAAACAAAATAAAATTATTGCCATCGAAAAACGATTCTGAACAGAGCTCAGTGTAAACCGCACTTGCAGCTTAGGTTTATTTCTTCGATGTTTTCATTATTCCAAGCATAGGCGTTAAGTGTTTCCTCATAATGATACAATCATAATATCTAAGTTCCAATTATATAATGTTTCTCATTTGCAATGGTGATATGAAACTTGAGAAGGTTTTTATTATATGACCCAAAAAAATGTACATAAAAACAAATATACATTCTAGCAGGTTCAATCCGAATCTATAATTGTTTGTAATTAATATTATATCAATAAAAATATTAACGAAGGACGGTTACACGATAATATTCAGAGGAACTACTAAATATTACGATATTATATAATATCCTATTTAATTACCAAAAGTTTTTAGAACGGAAGTCTAGTATAAGTGCTGAGATACTTAATTCATTGAAGTTATTATCCTTTTTAATTAATGTTTAACAGCCAAACAATTATACTATTTATATCGTCAACAGAAAACAATTCAGAAAATGTAGATTACACCTCAAAAGGGCGGATTTCATAATGTTATTTATATTATGGCCATCGTTAACAAAAACATTACCTACATTATTAAAACGTTCGTTTTTAATATTCAGTACCACGGAAGCACGAGACAATTATCAAACAATAATTCTATAACACGCACAAACGATGTTGTTGTAGCTGCTCGGTCAAATTAAATTTATTGCACTCGTAAATGTTTTCAATATCCTTATATATATATATATATATATATATACATAATTAATAATTATGCAAAGAACTGCTGTCAAACTATCAAAAACAGACGTACAATAAACACGCGTACATTTTTCGTCACTTAATTTTGAACTAATGCAAAAATATGTTAAAATAATACGTCTCCTTGTGAATTATGTATTATATAATGCAACATGATAAAGGCACCTACTTTATTTTATTCATTTCTTTTTCTTTGGAAATGAAGAACCTATATAAATATATTGTATAGATTACAAAAATCTCGAAAGCCTTTACTAACAATTATTTTCTAAGTACTTGCTGTATATTATATAAGTATAACTAAATTTACTGAACGAAAACGGCTTAAACGCTATGGTAAGTTGAACTCCACTGGGAATAGTTTCTCAAATGCGATTATACAGTCGCTTTCAAATTGAATTGAAAACACACGCCCCCGTGCCCCGCCCTAATCAGTGCCCTACCCTAAACGCTGCCCGTCGAGACGAAGAATATACGAGTTTCTTATTTATGTTTTCTTCATTGAAATCGAGATCTTAAGTATCGTAAAATTATAATGTTGCATTGTTGTCGACTAAGCGAATAACATTCAAAACTACCGATTATCGAAAGAAACAATTTAAATCTAGTAACTACATTATATTTATGGTGCAAAAAATGTGAAATATTTTATGAAAAAAAAATGTATATTTAATCACCATAGTATGTATCTCAAAATGTATAGCATTTAACAGTTACATAACCTACGCCCAAAACATACAATAAACACATATTATATTTATTATGATAACATATTTTTATCGTTAATATTTGTCTAAATATAGTATACAACGCAGTGTATTCAAACCATACAAATAACCGACTTAATTCATTATAAAAACGCTATCACTATTAAAATACCGACCGGTGTGCAGTGTAATATGTGTAGGCATATATTATAGTTTAATAGCACGGTGACGCGTCGCCGCGGGTACCGACTTGCCTAGTCGTTTTAACGACGTTTCGTGCATCTGTTTATATTTTAACTGAGTTTATTCAAAGTTTTGGCGTACCAATATATTATATTATTATAGTCATAAGAATAATGCCTGAAGAATACGATAATAATACAGCTGGTGTTAAAATGAAAATAAAAAACCGGAAACGTCACTCTGCAGAATAGTAGGTTTCGAGTGAACCTCATCATTGAGTAGTCACTGCAGTAATAGATATTATGTTAAATTTGAATAAAATCATAAATCATTACGTACCTACGGCAAACAATTATGAGCGAGGACGGTATATAGTGAGTCACTGTTACTAAGGATATATTATAATTTATTTATATCAATAAATTAAGTTAGCAGCACGTATGGTGGCAAACAAATAAAAAGTAGCAATAATATATGCAAACGTGAACATTTTCAAGTCCTTATATTT
This sequence comes from Pentalonia nigronervosa, assembly GCA_014851325.1. Lineage (NCBI taxonomy): Eukaryota > Metazoa > Arthropoda > Insecta > Hemiptera > Aphididae > Pentalonia > Pentalonia nigronervosa. The sequence continues at coordinate 15,655 of JACXSJ010000995.1, read as the reverse complement.
TTATATTTTTTGAACTACGACATATTAATTAAAATCATTCAAAGAAATATTATTATTTTTCGTTTAAATATCCAATTTTGTTAAAACTAGCACAAAAATATCTATAATAGGTATTTTTAGAATACTATGAGACCAACTAATGAGGAACCTAGAATTAAATTTTCAAGTCAAAGGTATTAAAATTAAAATTGTATGCGACTTTTTATTTAGAATAATTTTTTCAAATTTTTAACTTCAAAGTTCAAAAGCTTATAAGAAATGTGTATTTTTGATATTTTTAAATTGCTATGGGTAAGTATAATTTTAATTTGATAATGCAAAGATTAAAAAAGAAACTAAAAAATTGAACATTTTAAATGTCAATGAACATTACAAAAATATTTTGTAAATTTTATACTTAGAAATTCTTTAGAAAAATTGAAAATATTTGGTTAAATTTTCAAATTTCTACAGTTATCGATTTTTAAAAAACAAAAAAAAAAATGAAATCGGTTTTTACGTAAATATTTGTTATTTTTTTCCCTCAATTATTTTGAAAAGTTCTAGGAATTTTGTACTTTTGACTTCTATAGGTACCTATACTAGATCCAATTTATTACCGAAAAATTCTTTCAAAGTTAAATATTGAACAAATTTTTGGAATTAACTGCTCCAAAAGGTAATGGTACAAAGAATAATCATCATTGTAAAACTGATACAAATTGCTCCGCTCAAAATTTAAATGTAAGTACCCAAATAAATGATCAGGCGTGACCTTAAAATACTGTAAAATATTTCATTGTAATTAGTCGGGAAATTAAAATTTTCTCAAAACCACGGCAATAATAAAAGAGATACGAACGACTGACGTCGACAAATCGTGATGCAAAACCAACAGTTTTTATTCCACGTTACGTCAAACACCAGTTTGCATATTATAATAAAAAAAATATTTTATGGAAAAGAGGTTATATAGTAGATACATACAATCTGACTCAATGCCCTAATAGTATATATATATATATATATATATAAATCCGGAAAAAACATTTGTACGAACCGAATGCACGTAGAATAAACACCAATATCATTTACACCCATTTACAAGTAACTTAATAACATCAGCTATATTATTGTTATTATTATTATTATAATTTATAACTCTTGAGGTGAAAAAAACCATCAAATGAAATATTTTATGAAACGTGTTCATTACACATAATATATTATGTTTGTGAAAGCGCGTGGAAATGAAAAAAATATTATTATTATCATACAAACGAAACGCAACAAGTATACATATATATATATATATATATATATATTATGCCGTTTAAGATAGAAATAATGTGAAAAGTGTCGTCCGCGAGGGAACGTCGAATAGGACAGCGCAACAGGGTAATAATAATAATATTCGCAATAAAATAAACAAATAAATAATAATAATAATACGAATTTTATAATCATAAAACGAATTTGCACATATTAAACACAAATATTGTGCATATATCATGCATACTCACCGTGTATCAGCGACAGTAAGTGGGGGGTGGCGGCGGCGGCGACGTGCGTCTCTGACGGAGTCGCCCGGCGGTGTGCAGTGCGCGTATACTGTGCTGAAACTACACAGGGGTGTATTGTGCCCTCGTATGAAAAAAAAAAAAAAAGGCGGAGGATACGGTTACGTGCGACGGGTGCGAGCGGACTCGTGTATATATGTATACGATATTATGATATATTGGGTCCGCGTGAGAGCGCGAGTGTGCGTGCGTGCGTGCGTGGGTGTACAGTAACGTGCGTGCGTTGTGCGCACGGGAGCCGTTGAACGCACAGTGACGCGACTTTTGCGGGGGTGTTGCTGCCAGTAGTCGACCGCCGGGTGCAGAGCCCGGGGACCGTGCGCGTACGTCTGACTTCGTGCTTAAACGCAGCCGAGCCGCCGGACGATCATCGAGGGCATGGTATATAATGCTGGCACCGTGTACTACGGTCATATACGCCGTATATAGCGACTTAACGCCGCGCGCGCCGAACACTTTGCCCCGCCGTCCCCTCAACCCCCAACCGCCGACGACCGTGGCGCTCGGCCGAAAGCGGCGGCCGCCCATCAACAGTCGGCATATAACAGTCATATACAGTCCGTATAGTCGTCGTCGTCGTCGTCTACGCCGCCGCCGCCGCCGATCCCATCTCTCATCCTGTTCCGTCCCCCATCCTGTTCCATATATATATATATATATATAATGTACGATGCGAGTACCTTGCCCGGTTCTCGGCGCACATCGCTTTTCTCCCTTTCAACCCTCGCGCCGCGGCGTCTTCGTCGACGATCACCGTGTTCCACTCTTCCGCCCCGCCGCCGCCGGCGCCCTTTACAGCCATTACAATAGATTATTCACCCCCTCCCTCTCCAGCCATCACCCGACAACCGCGGCGGCATGGTCCACTTCCATCAAGTCCCACCGCCGCCGCTTTCTGTACATATAACTTGTTGAATAGACAATTAATTAAAAACTTCCGTTCAAAAGTCCATCGACTGGTCATATTATATATACGTTCAAAATAAACATCACAGTCCACGCAGCGCCGCGGTGGAGATTCCCTTCGCCGCCCACGCTCCACTTGTATTCCGACCGCACCTTATATTTTATCCATCCACGGATCGCACTTCACTTCTACTCGACCGTTTCATAAGCCACTTTAAATCCTTCCTCGCTCCCTTCCAACGGTCACCGTCGTCGGCTATTTTCTGGGCCGTGCACGCCGGAGGTGGTGTGACGCGTTTGGACCGTTGGTCGCAGCTATGTAGGTATATAATATGGGATGGGCCGAATCAAAAGCACTTTGTATTCTCTACCATCACCCCTCTACCCTTCGCCCGAGAGTGCATATACAAGTATACTAACCTAAGGAGGAAATAAAAAGCAATCGGCGCACCATGACAGCTAATTTTACGACTTCCTTTCAATTTTTATTTTCCCTTTTTTCCTTTTTTTTTTTTTTTTTTTTTTATAGCAAATTCCGCGTGAGTGTTTTAGTTTTTTTTTTTTTTTACTTCGTTAGATCGTCGATAAGAAAAAAAAAATACTGCACTAAATAAATCCTTCTGCAAATGTTGAAGAGAGAAATAAATATATATATATATATACCTACTGTAGCGTATAATCAAGCGTCGTTCGACCAATTGATTTATTGCGAATAGCGCGAAAGACGAATTCGTGTTTCACACATTCGATATTTCATTCGAGCTGAGAGTCTAACGCGCAGCCGTCCAAACCATATAATATATTATATTAGTTATACATACGACGAAAGGCAACGTACGTTCATTTACACACTCACATGCGCGCGTGTGCCACCACGTAAAATGTGTTTTATTATATATAGTTAGTAAAATAATATTTTACATAATATAATACGTCCAATTATATTATATTATATATTGCAATCAATATATACATCGACACATGATAAAATCGTGTAGTATGCTTGACTATTTTTTTCTATCCAAATTTTGGTTAGTAGATTTCATTAAAATATATTGAAGTACAAACGGGCTTACGAATTTGGAAAGTTTTAAAAATTCTTGAACAATCGCGTGAAGTATGTATAATATAAAATAATGCCTGCGACTGTTCGAAAACGTCACGACTGGAAAAATAAAAAAAATGATACCATGCTGTTTTATTTTTTATGGTAAGAATTTAACGGATCACGCACGAATTGTAAGCGTAGATATTCGCCGACCGCCGCGGTCGACGTCGCTGTCACCTGCGGGTTGTGTTTATTACCACAAACTACAAAAAAAAAAAAATGATACCCATGACCACAAAGACAGCTGGTGGTTTTTTATCAAAAGTATTCGAGAGTGAATAATCCTAAAAAAAGTATCATGTTATAAAACTTTATTTTTTTAAAAAAAAGAATGGAATTTATAAGAAAAATTAACTAGTTGGGTGCACAAAAACTTTACCAGATTTATGATTATTGAAAATGAATAAAGTATTTGATACGTGGAACGCAAAGCATATTATAATACTATCTAAGCGACGATACTTAATCCTAGCAAAAAAAAAAATTCAATACAATCTCCAACTAATTTGCATAAAATAAAAAATATTTTCATGAAGCAAAAAAACAATTAAAAGGCTAATTCTAATAATTTGTATTAAAATTAGCAAACAAATAATTGAATACTATTTCACACTAATTCATGTAAATTAAAACATTTCTAATTTCAAAAAAAAAAATCATTTGAGTAGCTATAGTCCCCCATCAGTATTTGTGTATTGACGTATTACAGACAAAAACATAATATTATGATAAATATAAAGCTAACTAAATGTTAAAACAATAAATATTTCATTATAAATTATCTTTTTAATGTTTTTCATTATCTTCTGGAATAAATGAACCAATTGAACCATGTATATTTGCAATTTGTGCTTTGAAAAATAATTGTCATTCAAATAATAAACATTATTTAATTTAAAATAACACAAAATTACCTAATACTGATTAGTTATTTTAATTGTTACATTTTAAATTAGCTTGATAATTTATTATTTATACCCTATGCTTAATATGAAATAATAATTTCAACATTTCAAGTTTAAAAGTTGGCAAAATTGGATATTCAAATAAAAAAATACGATTTACGTTATTTTATTGTAAAAATATATTATTAATAGAATCACTTGATATTTATTAGAATGCCTATTACGTAATGAAATATCTAAATATTTAGATTAATTTTAAGCTACTAAAAATCTACGAAGTGTATATACCTATATAGAGAAATGAGAAGTATATTAAATCGGTGAATTAAATTGGCTCAACATCGTACCTGTAATTTTATTCTAATATAATCAGTCTATATATTATAGCGACCCATTTAGCTGAATCAATTCGATTTCGGTTACTAAGGGGATTGTTGTTAGCCCATTTATAAGCGCCTTCATTTGAATTACAATATATTAACGGTACCTAGATCGGTATACATTAACATATAACAATTTCACTTATTTGCCAAATTCGGGGACAGTAAACGTATAATTTATATATGTGTATAAAAATGTATACTATACAGTCATATATAGTAAATATTATTTAATAATACATTTAAGAAAAAACAAAATGAATTATAGTGAGCATATATGTATATAGAGAGATATTAATTCACAGAGGTTTTTATCACTTCCTCCTTCATCAAGTGCTAGTATATTTGCCCTAACTTAATTTAAATAAGTAATAAATTGCAATCAATGTATAACTTAAAAAGAATAGCAATAATTAAATATACATCAATTAGGTAATGTTCAATATAGTAATAAATAACTTCTAATAATTAGAAAATAAGCCAAGGTCATAATATTAATACAACGAATATTAAATAACTCTTATAAATGTTATAATATATATATATTTATAATTTATAGTTTTAACAACTATAAAAGTATAGTATATAGAAATGCAATATCCAGGCCAATAATTCCACCCTTGAATACGAACTTGTATTTATTTTGATCTTCTCTAAATTATATTTTTTACGATTTACGGTTTTCTTTATTTCTTTCGATATTAATTACCTACTTCTCAATAAATAATTAACTGACATTAATTGATATAATAAAACACGTTTTAAGTCAATTAAATTTTTATATGCTAATAATTTGTTAGTTAAAAATTTTGATGACAGGAAAACTGAATAATATATATATGTATAAATAATAACCTAAAATACACGTAAAACAAACGAACGTAAAAAAAAAATCAGTTGTCAGTTATTGAATTATTATTATTATTACAATACTGCATGAATACATTAACAGTAATTGTTTGTCGCACCCCATTCTACTTTTAACGAATGCTCACAAATCACGACTTGACATACACAATAATAAATTAAAGCTTTATACTGAGTGATTCACCAAGCATGCCCTCATCCTTTTTTATCTTATAATAATACATTTATTCATATTCTGATATTTGAAATTTTTAATTATTTTTTTACAATACAAACTTCTTTTTTCAAATAAGACCATCCTTTTTGTTGTTAATTTTTAAGCAGATAATTTTTTTATAAAGTTTTTTTGCTCGAAATTCGAACTAGTAGTTTTAGAGTTAATAACTTACTAAGTAGATACCGTAGATACTAAGGTTATCTAATAGTAATTCTTAGTAATAATGTAACATATTATTATACAATAATATAATATCATATTATGTAACATATCTTTGATTACTTATTAATTATATTGTTACGAAGAAAATGCTTTTTGAATTATTAATTAATTAATTGAGTAATTAATATAATTTTCTTAGGCCCCATATTTTTAAAATTATTTTCATTTGTCCTAGATTATTATTCTTTTAATACTTTAAGTTTAATAATCGAAAATCTACTCCTTCAAATTTGAATTTATATAATACATAAACATTTTTAAAACACTCATCCGCCTTACAATTTATAGTAAAAAGAGCATAGTTGTAAATTAAAAAAATAAGTTTTCATCAATACAAAGTGCCTGAGTACTCTTTAAATACTACACCAATCTAAATATCTGATAATATGATCTACGAGGATAGGTGCCTACTTGAAAATCCCAAAAGTTAGAATTTGAATAAATTTATTATTAAAATATGAGTTTGTTTGGTGAATATACACATTACACGGTACTGGGTACTTCGTAGGCATAATACACTATATAATATATAAGCTTATAATTTAATATATATTATTATAACAGGTTTTCGAGTATTTTTTTAAATTTCTCACTTAGCTGCATAATATAATATAATTGCAATATAGTAATATCTAATACTTATTGTAATCGTTGAACCGTAATTAATTGTTTGAATAAATATAGCATATGTAGTATATTATAGGTAGGTACCATCATAGAGTTAAAATTATGTATGATTGTGCTTGTGTGTTCATGGTTTTTTTTTTTTTATTAAAAATGTATGTTACAATTAGCTATGCATAAATAAACAATAAGTTACATAGACGATAGAATATTAAGAATAATAACATGAAACACATGAAGATCATCTTTGAGGAGACTATTCAGCAATAGAACCTCAAAATTTAAAGTTTAGACTTTTTTATATTTTATTTTAAAAGGTCTCTAAACCAATTTCTTTTTAAACAACAGGTAATATTTTTTAGCAATGTGAGAGAGACCATATTTTTAATGATAAAGTTGGTATTGTTTATTGATTTAGAATGAAATATTTCGTAGTGGCTTTTAGCAAGTTCGTTTACCGTTTTGTAATTTAAAGTCGTTCTGGAGGGCTGCATTTGTTATGTACCACGGGGCACCACTTGTGATAAGACTTATAAAGCGGCTGGCTAGAAGGATTGAATTTGACATATGTTCGCGGGTTTAGCAGGGTCCCAAATTTGAATTGTCTTATACTGGTCTAATGATTGATTATTAGCAATTTAATTTTAAGACTCGTGTTCAATTTTAGTATATTTAGACAAAAGTAGATGGAGGTGAGAGTTGAATTGTTTGCGTTTTGTTTAGTGTGGTTTGAGTGAGCGACCACGTTAACCTTTTATCAAAAGTGATAGCTGTAGATATTTAATTGATGGACGTAGAATTGTTACAAAATTAAACGAGTTCACATACATATACGAGTATATTGTATGTGATATATATTTGTATTTACCCAGAGTTTTTGTACTCGTTATTTTTATTACAACGCATATTATTTCCAAAGTTAGGAAAAGTTAATTTGCGTGTCAATTATTAAACTACCATAACCCATAAAAAGTCCATCTTAGTTTTTCGTCACGTGGTGGCGGTTTGATATGACTCTATCAATTATTTTTCGAACATTATTAGATATTTTTCACAAAATTAAATTCACCATTTGCACACACAATTTTTAAAAAAAGTTATGGCACGTTTACGCAAATTAAAAATGGAGACAACAGACGTTTGGACCAATCACAGTGTTAATAATTTGTGGCATCCACATAGTGTAATAGTATTTTTAATGAAATAAATATTCATCATATCATATTATAATTTAAACTTACATTCATGAAATGAAAACCATTAAGTTACACATTGTTATCATCAAATTTGCCATCAAAAATCATAAAAAAAGCTGACTACTTATGAACATTTTGAAGACATTTTATATTTTATAATGTTATATGGTTTGATAATTATGATATTTCAAATTAAAGTATTATATTTATAAAATTATTATAGTGTTATTAGTTATTATTTACGAATAGTAATTAGTATCTAACAAGTGCATACGCTTAGGTTAGATGCAAACGCTTTAAACCTACTCAAAATGCGTCAATTGATAGTTTTACAAATTACAAACATTAACAACATAATTTGCCTCCAAAAATTGCCTGAACAATAAAATGTTATTCACCAATCACTGATGTTTTTAAATACTATTTTTATACGCCCATATAGTTTATTTTATTTTTTAGGTAACAATTATTTTAAATCGAGCACAAACGAGTAAGAACTTTTTAAAAATGAGTGTGCGAATGGTTAATTAAATTTCAGGTAAAATGTCCAAATTGTGCGCAAACCGTTGTCACTTGTCAGTTGTCACCTTTCAATAGGACGTCAATCATCAATATAATATTATATACCGTAATGTATACCATTCTATGTATTAATATGGTTGGACGTTATTTCATGAAATGGAAGAGGTAAATGTATATGAGCACCCATATGACACTTAACACATACACATAAATGTGTGTGTGTGTGTGTTACACGTGTGTGTATATATTATATATATGCGTTTATTATTATACGTCAAAAACAGAATATCGCGAAAACCCTGTAGCTCGCGTATAATATAATACGGGTTATTATATATACCTATATAATATGTAGGTAACCTATTCCTCTCCGGGCGGCTGTCGTCTCTCATCTGTTGGGTGGGCTTACCGTACAATATATATACGTATGTTATATATATATATATATATATGGCTCCTGTCCCGGTATTTTATCCGTCGACCATCCTCACTACCTACCCCTCCGTACATTACACACCCACAAAATCCTCGCGTCGTTTGTCTGCTTAAAAAACAATACGCCGCAGCTGTGTAGCTCGGAGGGAGCCGTTTTTGTCGTCCAAAGTCACGTATACTCGCGGGGTGAACAACATAATATGTCCTAGCAAGTACACGCTCTCATACAACACACACACACGCACATAAAATATATAAATTATGTTTTCGCAATTAATCACTCGCTGTTCCGCGGAGGGCCGGAGATCCCGTGGCGGCGGCGATTGTCGTCGGAAAAGTTCGGCCGACGCCCATCAATCAACAGAAAAAAAAACCCCGCCCGCGAAACTCGGTGGTGCGCGACCCGACAGTAAAGCAAGCCCGCATGTCATCTATATTACAAGCCATATTATTGGTTTGCATGTGACGTTTTAATAATAATAATATGCGATATCATCACGACACTACTGCAAAAATTATAAAGTCACCGAAAAACCTATAAAGACGTATTATTATTTTTGGTGGACACACTACGTTTCCTGAATTGAAGACTTTTCTTAACAGTTATAATATAATATACATAATAAAATAGAACTGTATGTGTACCAACGATATTTTATTTTTTCTTTGGTTTATTTTCTTTGTAGATATATTACCTATATTATATATTTTGTAATTGCAAAAAATGAAATTTCATTATAATGCCAATACGGTTATTAGGTGTATATTTTATTTCTGAACAAATATGAATCACATGTAGTATAATTTATTCAATGATAATATTATATTACAATCATAAGAATATTCGTATACACTATCATTTTAAATATAAATTATAATTCACAATAATTTATGAACCTACATATAATTTTTATAAGTTCGGAACGAACGAATGCTAAAAATATTAATACATTAAATATTTAATTTGTAATATTTATACACAATATAATTTACGTATGCTCTTTTAGAAAATCACAAATTTTGAAACGTCTGAACTCGAAATAAAGGGATACTGCAGTAGGCAAGTATAAATTATACCTACTGTGACCTTACTCAACACAATGTAGGTATCCTATAGGTATTGTATAATTGTATGGTCGTATACATAACTGTCAACTTATCATGAATGTATACGTGTATATAGTATATAATAAACGTCGTTAATTTTCTTATTGATTGTCTGCAAAGCCTGTCTCTAATATTCAAATTGAATTAAATTAGAGCTATATATACACATCATTAAGACTGAGTAATATATATATACAATATCTCTTCTCAACATACATGATTACAAGTGTCTAGAACTAAATAATTGAATTGATAAATTCAAAAACAATTTGTGCACAGCGATACATTTTTTTAGGTCACATAATGGTATAGGCAATACAAATAAATGATGAAAATATATATCAGAACTGCGAATATGAAAGACATATAGCGAGAAAGAAATAAAATATAACGAACGGATGGAAAAAGATCATTATTTTTTGAGTTTTGAAGACAATTGACCTCTATTATTATATAGAACAAAAATAATAACAATAATATATATATTATTTCTTTTATATAATATACTGTGTGGTACTCTTTTGGACACGCATTTGTGTAGTAACCATGGTTATACGTGGTGTATATTTCGTATTAATGACTGCAGACAAATGATGACAAAAACATTTCAAAATATAATAAAATCAATTATATTAAACCATTGTTCTGATGGATTTCTAAATTATAAGCTATAGTAAATTGTAAATGTATAAGCTATAGACTCAGACAACTAAAGTCCGTAATCGACGACAATTAAAATTATTATTTTAAATATAGGTGAATTGTGAATTTAAATCATACAATTATGAATAAAATATATTTGGTTGCATAGAGCAACAAATATGATTAGCCATGAAATTGATGAAAAAAAAAATAAGATTGTTTTAGACATCACTGCAAAAACAGTTACATTTTGTTTATATTTTAATTTGAAAAATTTCCATTTCAAGAGTCTATTATATTAACTCTTCTATCATAAATATATTGTTATATATTATTATATGCCCACCACTACGTTTAGTCAATAATATAAGATATTCTTATACTCTTTGTATTAGCAATATTATATTGTATATAAATGTTTGTATGTAGTCGTCTTATCGTTATTATTCGCTTATACGTGATAAGGCGACTATTTATCTGTCTTGCCGACAATTCAGTTTAGTAACAAACTCATTAGAGTTATGTAGTATGCTTACGAAGTATAAATTGTAAATTCTTAATAAAGTAATGCTGTTCATTTAATTTAAGGAAGTATATTATTTTCTAAATAACTACTTAAAACTATCAAATAGTATTTGATAATCGCTTACTGCAGAGAATGAAACAACAAATTGACGTCTTCAGATACAAACAAAGACACAATATAAAATATAACAGGGCATCACACAAACAGTGGCGTTCATAACGTTGATAGCAGAGGTAGCAGTTTTCATTTTCTATTTTTTTGAAAGAAATTCTGTCTAGTGAGTGATAATGTGATTTATTCAAATAATTATTCATATAAATATAAGTGAACATCAGTGTTCATACGGAGATGCTTCTACCTATATTCTGGTTAGGACACTATTCTATAGTTCCTGATATTTACGTCACACACATCTACAAAAACACCATGAGAGGTGTTATTTATTATATAAACCAATGTAGAACACGGAATCACCATTTATCGTTCATTATAAATACACAATCTACGCGTATTATTTAATAACAATACGCATATTTGTATGATAAGCTACACTACAACTCATCTACATCGATTAATTTGTAAAAAAAAAATAATCAATCGTTTAAAACTTCACAAAACCCACCATTGTGTTCTCCGTGCATACCGATTTCAGAACGTAGAATTTCAAATATAAAAATCTTGAAGTCTACATGGAAACGACATCAAAAGACGTAAGAAAATTTTAAGAAAGGATTCAGATAATCAAATAAAAAAAACCAATCATTATTCAATTAACGACAATGGTAAACACCGTTATACTGTGAGTAAAAAAAAAATTATATATATATTATAATAATATTATAATCACTAACTTAAATAACAAAATTACTATATTATTTTTTTTATTTGACCTACTGATTAAATTGTAAATTTATTTTGTTTTATTATTATTTTACATTATAATAACAAATTAATACTATTAATGTATTGCTACTCAATCAAATAGTGCTAATAATAGCAGTGATAGGTACTCAGATATATCTACAGTAAATAAAGATTGTAAATTACAATTTATAATATTCTAATATCAAATAACTTTAAAAATTATTTAAAATATTCTGGCTCTAATACTAGGTCACAAACCTGTAACATAGCTATAACCTTATAAGAGCCTTGTCATTTAGAATTAAAAATTCTGAAACTTAATTTTTTTTTAATCGTGCTGTTTATGCAATTCCATGATGCAAAAAAGGAATCGTAAAGTTACTTGTAGACACGAGGGCTGATCTTAATATAATCAAGTTAGATACTCTTCACGATGAAATTCAAGTATTAGACACTAAAATATTCATGTTACAAGGGATAAATAATCGAACAATTAAAACCATGGGATTCACTATGTTAACAATTATAAATGCAAATCAAACTTCCAGCAAATTTTCCGATCATAGAAGATGACTAAATTAAAAAATTGTTGAAGGATAGAATAATTGGGCCCAGTGATGGCTCGTAAAATGCGCCATTACTAGTAGTCCCGAAAAAGGTCGATGCTTTAGATAAATAAAAATATATAGTTGTAGTTGATTTTCATAAATTAAACAACTTTACAATGGGAGATGCTATACAAATACCAGGTGTTAATACAATTTTGGATCAATTAGGAAAAGCAAAATATTTCTTATGTTTAGACATAGCAACTAGTTATTATCAAATTCCAATGCGACCGGAAGATAGACAAAAACAGGTTTAAGTATCAAAAAGGCCATTTTGAGTTTAACAAGATGTATTCAAGATTGAAAAGAGCTTCGGCAGCCTTTCAAAGACTTATGGATAAAGTTGTCTCAAATGTATCATAACGGTGTAAAATCATTTGTTTAACTGGATGATGTATTCGTAATTGGTATATCTATAAAATATCACGAAAATAACTTGCGAAAGGTATTCGAATAATTCTGTAAATACCATTTGCAACTTCAGCTACTAAAATGCTAATTTAGATAAAAGTAAAATATCTTGACCACTTAATAACTGATGAAGCATAAAACCAGATTCAAAAAAAAATCGTATGTAGTTAATTATTGCACTCCAACAAAAGCTAAAATGCTAAAATAATTTCTAAATCCATTTCTTGGATTAATAGGTTATTATAGCAAATTCATAAAATATTTTGTTAGAATATTAAAACAATTAACAACTTTACTCAAGAAGAATTAACAATTTTATAAAGACAGTTGTTTGTTAAGACGAATTTAAAACATTCAGAGCCATATTGACAAGAGAACCAATACTTCAGTTTCCTGACTTTTATCAATGTTTTATTATACAAGAAAACCAGTAGTTGTGATATAGGAAAAATATTATCGTAAAGAAATATTAGGTCAAACTTACTAATTCCCTGCTCATTACGCCAACTAAATAAAGCAGAGGTCAATTATAATACTACTGAAAAGGAGCTGTTGACAATAATTTGATCGATTAAAAAAATTTGGCATTATATGTGTATCTAGAATCGAAAATTTAACATTATAACGGACTTGTATCTATCATAGATATTTAGAGTTAAAGGTCCAAGTGCTTGTCTTACTAGGTGATGACTCCTACTAGAAGAATACAACTATACAGTAATTAACAAACTAGGGGTTTAGAACACAAATATTGACACTCTTAACAGAATAGCGATTTCTTCTACTACAATTATATCTCAATCGCCAAGTGATACATGACAATATAATCCGTGATAATAACGCTGTTACCGATCAATTTTTATAAGCTAATTTAATTTATCTACGTACAGCTTTCACTTTTTAACGTTAATTTTTATTGTTATTCAGAGTGTACCTGAATCTCAAGATTCACAGACACCTATTAGACTAACTGATGATATTAATTTAATCCAAATTACTTTTCAAAAGCTCGAGCCCCCGTACTATTGACGTCCATTTACAAAGCTTTTAGAATTGGAAAAAATGTCAATACTATACTACGACTTTTAAAAGTTATACATTTATCACATGATAATATTGACTGTGTGATTATGCTTTTCATTCCTTCGCACTTCTTCTCCTGACTAGTTCACCAATATCTCCATCACTCGCAATCATACGCTCTTAGAGCGGCATTTAATTCGAGATACTTAAAATCAGCTGCAGTTTAAACAAGACCTAGGTGAAACAAATATTACCATTCACTACACTGATGGATTTCCACGAATTGTTTCAGCTATTGTTACCTCACATCTGAAGAACTGACAGCATTGACTGTCACCATTCAAAAAACTAGTAAAAGAAAGTTAACACCTGCCGTTCAGTAAATTCTCGGATCAAATTTGCAACCACCTACATTTTATGTCTTTGTGTTCACAACATTTGATTACACTTTGTCTAGCTAGATTTTGTTAATTCACATAAAATAGTTCCTTCGAGTGTTTTTAATTCCCACACATCTAGTCTTAACATTTTCTACCAAAACGTACGTGGTCTTAGAACTAAACTCAACTTTTTTAAAACCAATTTTCATATTTTTGACTTATTTGATATTATAGTATTAACAGAAACTTGGCTCTCTTCCGATATCTCTAACTCTGAACTATATTTCAATGGATACCATATTTATCGTTTTGACAGAAATATTAATTTTAGCCTTTGCTCTCGTGGTGGCGGAGTCCTAATAGCCGTTAAACTATTATTATTCATTCCTGATATCTACCAACTATAATATTATTTGTCTTTCTGAGAATTTCTTAAATCAATTTTATTATTAGTGTCGTTTACATACTACCTAATAGTACATTGCTACTATACGAGTCCCAAACTCTGTAGAGGACGTTGTGTCCTAATTTACCCCTATCCCATATGTGTTATGTAGTAACTTTAAAATTTCTGGCGTTGACTGGGTCTTGTAATAATTTAAGACTTATAGCTTTAGGTATTCTTGTCTCCTTTTGTTACCATTTTCTTTGATTCTTCATCATTTCTAATTTTTGTTCAATGCAATAACGTTCTAAATCATCTTGATAGATTACTTGATTTAATTTTTGCATGCATAAATAATGTCTTCGTAGAGCAGGCTTCCTCCTTTTTAGTTGAAATTGATCTCTACCATCCTCCCTTAGCTGTTTCATGTTCTTTACCAAATCAACACATAGATAAAGTTAACTTCTTTTATCGCGATTTCAAAGCCGCTAATTATACAGCTATTACTAAATTCTTTAACTCTTATAACTGGTACCTCTTATAACAGGTTATAGCTACCTTTTCTACTCATAACGCTAATAATGCTGCTGTTGTTTTCAAAAATGCCTTATTTCGTTGTATCAACAAATTCGTTCCATTTAAGGTATGTAAGAACTCGAAGTCCCCTCATTGAGTAATAAATTAATAAAGATATTAAAAATCTTATAGTCAATTAAAAAAGCACATAGTATTTTTAAGAGGTCTAGTTTTGCTTTGGCCAAATGCAAG
>JACXSJ010000994.1:89150-133571 GCA_014851325.1 Pentalonia nigronervosa | reverse complement strand
TTTTTTTTTTTTTTTTTTTTTTTTTTTTTGATAACGATTTGATATGTGTTCTATAAGTGAACCTTATAATTCTAAAAGTGACACAAATATATGCAAGGTGATTATTTTGAAGGTATACTCGAATTTTATGAAAATGTTTTAAGGTTTTTGAAAATACATTTTTAATATAATTTAAAATAATTGCAAAACAACAGTCGCGGTTTATTGGAATCGCTTTGGAATAAGAGCATTTGAGTACATTAACCAATTGAATTAATGACGCAAAAGGTCTAATAATTAAATTATATATATTATATTTTTGATGTGAGGACCAACATTTTGCAGGCTACCTTTCTGACCCCATGTCGCTCCACTTCGTTCATTTTTACTTTGAACACTGGCGACTAAAAATTAACTATTCATTTGCAACTCTTTATTTTTATATATTGTAAACAAGACCTCCTAACAAAATAAAAAAAAAAATAAAAAATCCATATTTTTAGAAACTATAGGTATAATGTCATTGCTAAAATAACAATAAATTATATGATCTGTATTGTATACAATCCAGCTGAATATCATCTTAATTACATATTTCAATAATCGTGACATTCATCTTGAAAAGGAAAAAAAAATATGAGTAATTTTATTATTTAAAGCAATTTAAGAAATATTTCCTGACTATTAATTAATGTACGATTTCAAATGATAATATATCATTTTTTTGGTGCATAATAAATTCATAAATGTATTATTATATTAGTTAAAAATCCATTGATAACATGATAAATGGTATCTATGTGATGAAAAATATAAAAGGTACATAAAATATTGTTTCAGATATTGTTAAAATGTTTAGAGAAGGCCTGTCTTATTTGTTATTTGAGTTTGATAAAGTTACAAAATCGGTTTTCACAATATATTTTATTCGCCATAAATATACATTTTGACAGATTATAGATGTTTTTGAGGAACAGTGTGAACCTTTTTACAAAAAATGAGCTCAAGCCAAAATTATATTCATAGTAAGATTAGACCAGAACAGTTTCTAATAATGCAGATATTCCAAACAGAAAGTATGAAATCATTTTTAAATGATCCAACAAGTTAATTTTATTTGTTGGAGTATATTATAATGTTTGGATATACCACATAGAATACGCAGTATATATCTTGCTTTTTTAAACAAATATTTTGAATAGAATTCTAAAATAGTAAGATTGTAATGAATTTTTTATTTGTTAAACAACAATGTCTTGAATAAAAGCAATGACATAGATTTGAATATATATTTCAAATATTAGGTTATATTAGGTATTGTTATAGGTACTGTTTATTATTTTTTTTAACTCCATAAAATGTTTAAAATCATTTGGTCCAAGCCCATGGACCATCGTATTTGAATTATTGGATTAAGTTATTCTATTCATTTAAAATAGTATAATATACTATTATATTATAATTTACATGACATACGTTCATAAATATAATTGTATTGCTTTAATAGTTACGAAAAACATTTGAATTATGTTACATATTATTTTTCATAAAACTTTGAATTATACTTCACTTAAAACGTTTAGTATTTAAAACCATAAAAACCAACGTTCGTAGAATCGCATTCAAGCAACATAATTACATTCAATTGTAATTAGAAAAGATAATAGGACTATAACTATATTATATAAACTTACACAGCGAGATTATATTAAAATACACTTAAATGTAATTTTATCTCTACATTTAAGTTTATTTTGACACTGACCAAAGTGATTTTAGTCAAATAAATATATTAAATCCCCATCAAATTAGAGACAAGTTGTTATCTATGTATGTCGCTCAGTTTTATAATAGGGATCATGTCTAATAAAACAAACGCTGTACTATCACAATACACAATTTATACAAAACTGAAGTTACGGTACTTTTGGAATTCAAATTTCTTTTAAAACAAACTGAAAACAACTAGTGATAAATAATTGTATAGTATAAGTATATATATCAACGGGGATTATGTTTTCAATATCTTAAAGAAAATTAACACTTGACGCGAAGATAATATATGAAATCTTGGAAATTAAATTACTTGTATCTCACACGAACGCCTTCCTTACAGCGCTTAATTTTGCGAAAATGGAATATATTATAAACTAATGTTGAAGGTCACGCTCGGTACAATTAAAATTTACTATAATTTAGTATTGTAAATTATTTTAAACTGGCAGACTAGCTGATAATTATAACTGTGAGACAGGAGCGCACAACGGAGATTATTATTACGGAACTCCAATGTGTTACGTACTATAATATTTGTATAACAAAAAACTATAGCGATTGAAAATATTCCTTGAGTATTGAAATTGTTCGTTCTTAAACATATTATAATCATGTGTTATGTCGTAATGGCGTGAAAAAAATTTTTCCCGCTATAATATTCCTATGTACGCCTATTAAATAAACGATTTCAACTAAAAACAAAAATAATAATTCTTAAATTAAAATCCTTTTAATATTTATTTTTAATAATCAAACCAATATTTAGAAAATCAATATAATATAACTGAATCTGAATGTTTGAATTAAAAAATTGTAATTTTGACGAATTCTGGCCAGTTGAAATTTACTACAATTTAACACCAATACATTGAAAATCAAATGCAAATATTATTTAATATTAAATTTGTGAAACTTTATTGTCAATGTTTTGAGAAATCGTTTTTTTAGAACTAAATCATTTTATCGATTTAACTTTATCCAAAACATAATCAAGAATAATGTATAAACAATTAAAAACTAACTAAAATAAGTATTAAAAAAAAAAAAAAACAAATGATATATAAGATGCATGCTTACCTTCTATAAAAGTTCTACTGACTTCTAAAATCTTTGAATAATATCTAAAGCTTTGGTTGTCATTATTTTTATATTTCAATACCATTATACATATTTTGAAAACGTTCACTTACAACTTTGAATGAAGTAAAAATATTAATATAGATAGCGTTAAAAAAAGGGGGGGATCATCGCCGTCGTTATTTTAATAACTGAGCTAAATTATCTTCAAACGAATCTGAAATTTCATTAATTGTGCATAAAACTAATTTCCATTTTTTGTATTAAAAATATTTTAATTTTTCCCCTCAAAACGTTGTACCACCTTTGAGCTTTCCACGGACCACTGGTTGAGATCCACTAAGCATACCACAACGTCCCGTTTATGGATTTCATTTTAGATTTTATATACTTTGTCGAAACAAAGACATCAATAGTCTAAAGAGTCTTGAACCTTTTCTGGAGCCTGGCATAATGTAGAACATCGTGTTTGATATCTGACATGATTGTATTTTAGCTTCTTGGGAAAAATGTGTATTGTGCTGTTTGAGGTATCAACAAAATATTTCATGCTGATTGTAGACTATAAAACCTTACTAATTTTATGAATTTAAATGTGACTTATTTAATTTTAAAAACTAAAGGTTTATGATCCATATAATAGGTCCTTGAGGACGTGACTATAAAAAGTTATACCCGGTATTCATTTTTTATTTATTTTATACAAACTATGTTTTTAATTTTCTAACTAATTTAATTCATTAATCAGAAATCTGGCTCCGTCAGTTTTGTCGCATTTTAATAAGGTTTGCAATAAACCGGAAGTATCTGCGTTAAGTCTTGTCTGGGAAAAGTGATTAAATATGGAATGAGAAGTGTGGCACGTATATTGAAATAAATATTTTTATGAGATATTTTTATTATTTATTATGCAAGATAACTTTTACAATCTGCTCGTATGGTGTGCAATAAATACAAGTAATGAAAATATAAAATTAAATATAATTACATTTGAAAAACAGAAAGAGAGAGAGAGAGATCCTCACTGGTTCACATAATATATATATATATATATATATATATATATATATATATAATATATATTTTAATTTCTGAACGGAAAACAAATAATTTATCCACGTTTAATATTTATTTATCATTAAATATTTTTTTTTTTGTCCATAATTATAAAATTAAAATACTATAGGTATAATATAAATAACGAATATACAGTGAACTTGTATGCATTTACATGTTTTTGTTTCAGTTAGTTGTAATAATAAGTATACTAAGTAAGCAAATAATTCATTTTTTTTTATCTGGAAACAGAATACAAATATTTATAAATTGTATTTATTCATATTTATCTGTGAAAAAATAGTTTTTTTTTACATTTTTTTATTATTTAGGTTATCTATTACATATGTTAATATGTTACAATCGTAACAAGAATAATTATTTTAAATAACGTTATTGATATGTCGTATTATAGTAATTATTTATCTATATGATGTTAGAGTTAGCAGTTATAATACATTAGTTGATATATTTTAAAAGTTGTTAATTGATTTATTTGATTGAAACGATATAATCAAATAAATAAATAACTTAACATGTGGTGATGTAGATAAACAGTGATAATTGCATTTAATTATTTGTCTTTTGTGACTATAAATAATGTCTAATTTTCCATTTACGCTTATTCTGACAATATTAAGTATTTTTGTTTCTATTTGGCTAATAATCTACATATTATAATGACACCTTCCAATGCAGAGGTGCTACATTTTTGAAGTATCGCAGATCCCAAGACAGCCGAAGCCCTCCACGATTTCTCATAACCAAGTAAATAAATAGTTACACTATAAATAAAAGTGATAGAATTATTAATATACGTCATAATCACATTTGCATTTCTGCACCTATATATAACTTTTCAAATGCATTATTTTAAGTTGACTATTTGTATTTTCAATAACTATAATGTGATCGTGCTACGTTACAATATCACATCTAAAATCCGTGTTATTGACATAATTTATCGACACTGTGAAGTGCTGGATTTTTACGTAAACCAACGAATTTATTTTTAAATACGCTTTAAATACACCATGTAGGCACATTCATATTTTTAACATATGATTAAAATTTACATAATATGAATTGTTTAATTGATAATGTGGTACCTATTCATTTTATTGATCTTGATAATTTACCATTAAAACGATTAATAATTTACACTTTAAGTCTGTTTAAATCAATTTTGTAATATCAAATTGTTTGTACTAAAAACTAAAAATGAAAGATATTAAAAAAAAAAAAAAAAAAAAATAAACGAATTTGACACAAAATTAAAAGATGTATAAATGTGAGAGGGAAGGGAAGTGTGCTGATTTTTAGTTTGGGATTGTCATACGCAACTATGCCAATCTTAATACATAAATAATAGCTGTTTGAATTTAATGGAGATTTTTCTGATCCTAACCTTTTAAAATATAATATGCCATATTATGTATTTTAATCAATATTATTGAATTTGTATTACGATGATAATTTTTTGGTGTAAAATAATACGGTTTAATCGCTACGCATGTAAGTCAGTTATTGTAGTAAAAAAATGATATTGTTTTGTTTATTTTAATTTTATTTTTAAGAAAAAAAAACATTATAAAAACTATATAAAATGTGATCGGTAGGATCAATATTTATAAAAATACTTTTTCTCAAATTATTTCTTTACGTTTTCTTTTACAAATTATATCATAACATATTGATCATTTAAAATACTCTAAAATACATAACTATCTAAATTTATCTTAAAAAAAACATGAAATTTAGTGAAATATGTGTAGAAACTGATCTCAATACAATACATTTCTAAGTCACTAACAAATAACTGTAAATATTGACTATATTATTATACTCTTTAACCATAACACTATACAAATGCATACATAAAATATTTTTTTTTTTTGAGATATTTGAACCGAAACAGAAAATCTAATATGCTTGATTCAATGTTAAGTATTTGTAAACACTCGTTAGCATTATTATATTGACCTCAAGTAAATACAATTACTTTGCATATTATTAGCATTATATTTTGCAACAGACAATTAAATTATATTTGAAATACAAATGTATGAATACAATTTATTTAGTATATAGTTTGTATTTTAAGAAAAAAAAAAACATTGCAATAAATTTTGTTTAGAAATAATATCCACATCTTCAAAACATAATTTCATTTTCACATTTTTTCTTAATTTATTTATGCTTAAGCCAACAAATTCAAAATATGGTCAACAAATATTGATTAAAAATAATCTTCCAAAATGCAGTACATACTATTGTAAATTATATTTCCAATTAAAATAATGATAATACACGGAAAATATAACATGAAAAACAAGTGTAAATGTATTTATCAAGTCATCGCCTGGAATCTCGTGGTATAATGGTATTGTATAGGTACTTTGCTAAGTAAAAACTTTATCATATTTGTGTGGTGTATACTTTGTTGCAATAAATAAACCAATTATCTGAAACAATATTATAAATGTATCTTATTCTCGATTAATATTAACAGTTAGGTATTTTGCTCTACAATCTTAGATTTTACACCACGACAATTATCAGTTATCACACAAAATTATGTTGAATTATTATTTATGCTGTCGGTTGAGGAAAACTGTCGGTACCTAACTATAACGAGAAGCCTGCTATTGTCAATAATATATATAGTTATATATAGAGTGCATTCTTTCAGGAGCGTTCTAAATATTCAAACTTGGAAATAATGCTCAATTTAGAAGGTTTGCTGTGAGTTTGTGACCAAGTAACAAGAGTTACTCATCTATAAATAACAATAATTCATAAGTTCGTAATAAGACAATTGGGAATAATTCGGTTTGAATACGTGCCATGAATCATGATCACGTACAATTCTTGCATTGTTGTCTTCTCGGATTAATCCGTTAAACTTTGATGATTGAAGATAATTTGTTAAGTTTTTTTACGCCAGTATAAAATACGACTATTATAATTGACGTGTTAACCATCAAAATGGCTGATTTTGTAAAAAAAAGAATATGTTTAAACATGTGTTGGAAGAAAATATGACAAGTGCTAGAAAATAATAACACGATGATGGGAGAAGTAGTTATAGCATTAAAATGTATTAATGTAATATATATAATAGTAGTAATCGTATTCAACTGAAGCACAATAAATTATTATGTATAAAATATAATTTTATATTATTAGAGTTTTAACACGCAAAAAAATGAATTTATATATTATAGTTTAATTGTAGATATTCAACACGTAATTTACGTATTTCTTTGATAGAAGAGAAACCGATTTTATAGATTATGGATTTTTTAACCCGTATAATGTACACTTGCTTTCAAAATGCATCAATATCCTGAAAAAGGCAATTGAGGTAAGGTTAATACTAGAAACTCTGTCATTGTATTTATTCTAGATATTTTATTTTTAAAACAAGTAGAACGAGTTTCACTGACTGGGATCACTAATTCATAAAATCCTTTAAATTGTTTTTGGAATCATTAAATTAAACCGTACGGCGTACACATACTAAACTCGTGATGTTAAATTTACCTTTTATTAGAATAATTAGATAATTTAATCATTTTTATAGTTTTTAATAGTAAAATTATGATAAAAAAATTTCAACAAAATCCAAAATAATTGTATTAGTTTTTTATGCTATTTGTGTTATGTTTGTGGAGCTCCTTAAGTATAACAATACAATCCATTTTTTTAATATGCAAACACTGTAATAGCGATTTACGTTACTAAACTTAAAATGTTTGTATAATCTATAATTGAACATTATGATAGTTTGTTCTGAAATACTACAAAACATAAATTTTAAAATAAATCTAATGAATCGTTGAATTACGAATCTATTTTACACGAAACACAACAAAACAAAGTGTGGTATGCTTAATGTCTGCAAGTAACTATATACAAAATATTTATTATTTTAACAGTTTTTATGTTATATATATATGTATCAAGAATGATATAATAAAAGTCATTGTAAGAAATATTTTAATTATTACTATTTATCATAATTATTTCATTTTATTTATTTTTTACTTTGCATATTAACCACACAACATTATAAGTCATCTTAATTGTTTTGTTATCTAATGTATATGACAATTTTTTTTTTTTTTGTTATTGGAATTTACTTTCATATAAAATAAATTATTATTTTTATTATAATTATGACATCAAATAACGTGGTTAAGTAATTTTAGGATGATATAGAAAATAAATTGCACAATATTCGAGTGCAATAAACTAATGAACGTTTAATTTGTTTATATTGTTTAATGTTTTTTTTTTTTTTCAATAATATGAGTAAAATGTTTTAGTTTTATTACATTTGTAAGTATCACTCGTGTATTATGTTATGAAATAAAATGGCTAATTACACAATTAAAATTACTCGCACAATATGAACACAAATTTTTCGTTTTCTATTCATTATAATATGTCGACCAAGGGGAATAATGTATTTTTTTTTCAGACAAAATACAAATTTTACGGAAAGGGTTAAACAGAACTCACTGAATGGTTTATATTATAATTAATAAAGCGTAACATAACGATCACAAATTATACTTACTCGCCTGAAGTTTTTGTCAACATTCGCATTTTTGATTTCTGGTGAAAATTTATTAGTTCATTACACAACTAACCAAACCTATTTGTATGCATAAAATATTCTTATAAACTTTGTGCAAAATACACGTTAAATACATTATGTATACGTATACTCGTAAATATCGTTCGGTGAAAAACGCATTAACACATTTCAAATAACACTTTTTCATATACCCATCCTATATGATATCATGTTTATTTGTTTTGAAGTATACTTATTCTGGAATTGTGCACAAGAAAGAACACAATGACGGAGCTATAAGTTTTCTTTTGATGTAATAGGGTTCTAAACCAGACAACTATATTGAACCTTCCACAAACCACTATATTCGACTCAGTATTACATTCCTAAGTATTATGAAAAGTTTGTTTACTTTTGCGACCATTATATATTACTCCCGACGTCAACGAAACAACGGTTTTACTAAGAAAACTGTTCAAGTTATGTTTATTACTGACTTTTGCGAACTAAATTATTAACGTCATTTAAGACATTTTGTACAAAAATAACATTTAAAACAATACAGCATTAGTCGGAATTCATTATAAAATTGAAAATATTATAATTTCGACTTGCTCGTAATTTAG
This sequence comes from Pentalonia nigronervosa, assembly GCA_014851325.1. NCBI lineage: Eukaryota > Metazoa > Arthropoda > Insecta > Hemiptera > Aphididae > Pentalonia > Pentalonia nigronervosa. The sequence goes on along the minus strand of JACXSJ010000994.1, from coordinate 124,472 downwards.
TTTATCGTGTGAATCGTGTCGCGCTAACATTTCGTTCTAAACATTTTGCTCTAAAAAGTCTATGTTTAAAATTGCTGATATTGAAACAATAATATACACTAATTTTAAATAAAATATAAAACTGATCGATAAAAAACTGAATTTTTTTTTCTACCAAAATCCCACTACTATCCGAGTTGTATTTCATAAAATATAAAATATCGAATGCGGGCGTGGATTATTATTCGTTGTTCGATAATGCTCTATTTTTTTTTTTTTTTTTTTACTATTTTTACTAATTTGTTATTCATTTATGCACCTATAATCCAATGGACTGGTAGGACGAAACCGAAACGATCGGAGACCTTAAAATGTGTATTCCCGCCGCGGCGGGTATCTTATTGCACGGGCTTATTCCACGTCATCACAATGTAACGACCGTAGTCGACCGACTGCATACCATAAGCTCGGTGGTTTAATTAACGTAAGTGTCCGCGGAATTATTATTAGGAAACACGGGGGTCCCGGCCAAATACAACAGTATAGTCACGTCCCACGCAGAAATCATATATATATGTGTGTGTGTGTGTGTGTGTGTGTATACACAGACATAGCGGCCGGTGGTTTGGAAAATGGAATGTCCGTCGCGGGGGCCGACCGAAATATTTGCGAACGGAAATAGTATAAATCAACTGGCCCGGCGTACCTGCTTTACCACCCGCTCATGCCTATTTAAAATAACATTTTTTTTTTTTTTTTTTTTTGTTTAATTGCTTCCGAAACTGCGCTGTTTTATGAAATCATGACGTTACGTGGGACTGCACGCTTTGGTTTGGTTTATATGTAACTAGTTTGTCGACGCGTCGTGCATGTGGAATATTTTAATATAACATACGTCACATTATACGCGCGAAGATAGTGAGTGGCTTACCGGTGGGCTTACCCACCAGGATTATCTGTAGGTTTAGTAGCGGCCGAATTTTTCGTCAAGTCTCCGCGATTGATATCATTTAAATTACCTACAGCGATTAAATTTATTGCAAACAAATATCGTTATTTTTCGTTTAAATAGGTATTCGGTTTTGTCGCAATTTAAACATTAAATTCCCATAAACCAATAACTGTGAGTGACTTGGTGCGGCGTGGCCAACTGCGGAAACGCTCTGAATGCACGTATCGGCTGGTGTGGCTAGTTCCCGGATGGTTGACCATCCGGGTTTTTAGCAACAAATCCTTGCCATACATACAAAACATGTTTCAACCAACCGTTCCTCCCCGTACAGTACCGGGCTAATGAACTCACTAGTTAAAGCCTTAATCCTAATAATAATAAAATAAAAAATAATTGTAAATCAGCGTATTTGATAAATATAAATTGTTTTAAGAACGACTTGAGAGGGAGCTTATATTTCATTTCTAAATCATAATGTTAATACCTAATTTTCATTAATATTATTGAAAATGTTATGAACTAGGAATTCAAACTACAAAATAATTTGCAAATTTCCTTGATTTTGATTAATTTAAACAACATAAATTATTAAAGTTTAATAAAAAAATGATTCCAAGTATTTTTAGTAATTTAAAATAGGCATAAAAAACACATTGTATTATTTTTTAAAGGTTTTTGACCTAGAAAAAGTTTCTATTATATCCCCTTTTGACATACAAAATCCTAGTTACCCTACTGGAGACAAGTATTTATATATTATATCAGTAGCAATTTTGGGCAAAAAAATCTATGATTAACCAATGGTTAATAAATTAATTGTATAATAATTAGCACTGATTACATAATAGGTATATCATATAAAATTGAGAAATTCCTAAAACAATATTAAATGACTTAGAAAAAAACCTAGTTAGTAAAATTATTCATTTTTTTATTGTTAAAAATGCAATCATCGTCCATGATTAATTTTGTCAATTTATAAATGTACTTTTAATAATTATTAATTAATTAATTTTGAAATAAGATCAAAATTATTACAATTTATTATTTTTATATCGAAGGTAATATAATCCGTATACATTTAAATCATCGAATATATAGTGGTTTTTTTATTGAACGTTTAATCGGTTTAAAGTACAGAGTTAATAAACAAAATATAATGTTGTCGAGAACTCCAAAACTCATTCAAGTCAATTACTCGTAGTTGTCTTTTTGGTTTTAAACCTATTTAATGCACTATACAATATATGCATATTGTATTAAACAAAATGTTCCCTTTTAATAATTATATTGACATACTACGTTAAAAGCTGTTCAAACGCTGGCTTTTTTTTTTGCTATAAAGTATTTTTAAATGAGAAAATTTTAATCATATTATCTATTGCTACTCGTGCATCATGCTTGAAATATAATAAAAAAAAAATAATCTTTATTTAATATTCAGATGACATCAACAAATATAATTTTTTACTCTATCAATATACTTTTTAATTGTTCTGACACAATAATTAAATCCATCATTATTTTGCATTGTCCTTCTAATAACGATAATGATTAAATAAAAATCATCAATCTGAATTTACACTTTTTCAGCAAACAAGGGTTACAACTAAAATATTATCACCGTGAGACATCCTTATTAATTACGGATTAAAACGTTTTGGATTGTACTGCTTAAATAGATAATATTGTGTTGTGTCTTTTGTCGATGAGTCATACTAGTGTACACGATATATGTGTGTGTGTATGCATATATATGAAAATGTAATAATACTGATAACAGTAACTAATTATATCAATATGATCGGGTCCGTCTTAATTTATAATACACAGCAGTACTCTACGAACATTATTCAAGTTAACTCCGTGTACCTACGAGGCAGGTTTAATCGTAAATACATAAAAATTCGTTAATATCTATTTAATAATATAATTATAATATACCTGATTTTTAACTTTTCAAGTTACTTATTTACGATCTAGTATCTACCTACCCTCGTGCTACGGTTATATCTATAGAGTCCAACAACTCTTGCTGGGTATCGTATATATTTAACTGTTCACCCCTTGGCCACGTTACACTAGTTAATTATTACATGCGCGTCATCGATTTTTGATGGGCAGTAAAATAATCTATATATATATAAATAAATAAATGTCTGTCTGTCCTTTATGCATTCCCAAATCGTTAAACTGACCGCGTTTAAATTTGGGACAGAGATGGATTAGACCTCTGGGAAGAAGATAGGCTAATTTAAAAAGGTAGATGTTCAACCCCAGGAGGTGCCAACACAGGGATTTTGAGATTTACGATGGAAATATTTGTTTATAAATAGTTGCTATTGGTAACCATTGTCGTTATTGGTTTGCATAATCTTTGTTTATTTATAAGGTTGTTAATGGTTACATATTTTATAACTATTATAATTAGTAAGAATATATCATATACACATTTTTACAAATAAATTAATAGAAAAAAAAAAATTTGGCATGGGCAACTGTCGCAATGTTTTTCATGTATCTACCTAATTCTGATTTCACTTACTTACGCACCTCACGGGGTCCGCAATTCACCGCAGGTAGATTACCTATCTGATAATTTACTGCTCCCATATTGTTCGTGATCTAATGCAGTGGATTGTCTACCCAGGCGGTTTAGATGCATGTAAATCAATTCAAGTTTATCTCAATATTTAGCTCAAGAAACGCTGACAGCTAGTGCATTATCAATGTTTAATTTTAATACATTGTTAATATTATTTTTATAGGAAAACTACAAGAAGTTCCAGGCATACCAAGGAACACATTAAACTAATGAAGTGCTCGTTATAATATTAAAACCCATAAAATATATTATCGCATACAGCAATATTTATACCAATTTTATTTAATTGCAATTGAAATTGGATAATATGCAAATAATAGAAATATAATTATGCTTGGGTAAACTTTTAACTAAAGTAATATTATATTAGTTCATTTAATATTTATTTTTTTATCAATTATAATATAGTTTGTTAAAAAATATGTGTTCATGTGATGATAAACCAATTAGTAAGTAGTATAAATTTTTGAAAGACACTTAATTATTTATGAAATTAAAGTACTAGATCAAATTAAATAATTATGGGAATAATGTATATATATATATATTTAGTTAATCCGAATTAGTACAAATTATCTTCATGAAAATATCACATTTTATTTTTATTTTAACCATTCTACTCAACTTCAAGTAATTCTCGATCTTTTAATTTGGCACTGAATTCGTTTACTCCAATCGTTATACAATTTAATTGATATAAATCATGAAGAAAGACAATTTACATAGACAATAAAGACAATATTTTTAAGGTCAGCATCACACGAATAATAAATTTAATACACAAGTATAATATTTAAGTAGGTACCTATATAAAATAATTCACACTTATTTGATAAATTATATTTTTACATTTAAAACAGTTTTCATTTTATCACTTTTTTTAACACATTACATTTTAAATATTCTAAAATGTAATGTATGTATATTCAAAATTTAAATCGATAAAATACTTATATTAGGTATATCATATATTTTATACCCACATAATATAAATACATATAACTTATATATTATAGATATTTTGAATTATGAGATCAATAGTTAAGTGTTCTATTAAAAAATTAAAACAATATAGTACTTACTTGAAAATATTTTCCGTGTTAGATAACAATGATATATGCGTTCAAACAATGTTGATGTTTTGTATTCTTGCCAAGATTAAGGAAACAGAAATATAATTTGTCATATCAGAAAGCCTATATAATTTAAAAAAAAAAGAATTATACATTTTTATCTAAAATATAATCCGACAATATTAATGTATTTGACTAATTCTATCAAAATTTAAACTTAAAACGATTATCATAAAACATATACCTATGTATTTACGATATTTTTTAATTAATGTAAGAACAACTAATGTAAAAAGTTTTATTATGTTTTCAAGCTTTTCGAACACCTAAAAAAAAATTGTATCAACCATAACTATGAAAAATCTAAAAAATTCGATCATTTCAAATGTTTATGATAAATAGCTCAAAAAGTGCTAAAATATCTTTAAAATCATATCGTGTTTAAAATATGCTAATATAAATATCTTGTGAAAATTTGATGTCTCCGCGGTTATTTATTTTCAAATTAAAACAAAATAACAAAATGGATATTGTCAAAAACTCACGCATTGTCATATTTGTCATATTCACGTTTTGCCGTATTTTTTTTCTGATTATTTTGAAAATTACTCCCAATGTATTAACTAGATTTAATATTGTACAACACTCAAAGTTTAAGATTTTTACCTCTCTAGAAGGCGATAATGGACACACATGAAAATAATAATAAAAAAAAAACATACATTGCTTCACTCAGAACAAATAGTTGTGAAACATTGGAAACTTTTATATAGCAAAATGTATTTCTATACTTACAGTATACAGAAGCCATGAAAAGTTATACATGAATTAACTTCATATTACGTTACATATTGTTACAAAACTTCATAATTAAAAAAAAAAAAAACCCATACGATAATAATTCAATTTAATGTAATATATGTATAAATGTATTATAATTTATAACTAGGTAATAAATATATTATACGAAAATGAACTTTAACATGACGTCATGACATAAATATACATTCTAAAATTGTTATTTAGGAATCAAACGGCTTGTCTAAGGAAAACTATGTGATATACTGTCACGCACAGCAGTTTGATTTTAACTGAAATTCGATCAAAGGATTTATAGTATATCAAAAAAGTTATAGAGTTTATATTATAACCAAAAATTTCAATTAATTTAGTTATAATGGAAAATGTAATTTGCTTGGACATGAAGTAATAATGTTGCATGTAAGCTACGTTCTCGACATTTAATTAATAAATTTCCCTAAATAGGTACTCATTTTGTTTTAAATATTATAAAGTGTATCAATATGAGTGGAAACTAAAAAAATATTTCAATAATATTATTTTTATAGTTATACTATCTTCTTTTTCATTTACTATGGCTTACTAATTACAGTTGAGTAATGTTAAGTAGTCATGTTTATCAATGAAAATACAACTTTGCATATTTATTAAAATAATAATGGGTTGAAAATAATACTTAATAGTAGTTATTCAGTATAAATACAAAGACCATAATATGATAATAAAATTGATGTAGAATTTAATTGTCCAGCGTTGTTTTGAAATTATCTTCTAAAATGTTATATGCTGAAGAAAAAAATAAAAGTTCATTCAATATTATACATTAAACAGATGGAAATACATACATAATATCAAATTTAATTTATTACATTACCTAAGAGTCATATATGGGCTACGATCAACAAAAGACAGTATATATTGTTTTTCCAAGGAAACATTTGTTCGCATTAAACGTAACACAACACATTTATGTTTTTTTTTAAACATTAATTTAATTATGTTTTACAAAACATAGTAATACATAAAAAAAAACCAATATTCCTATAGCTTATGAATAGTGTATTTTTCAATTTGTTTAACAATTCAATCTATTTTAAATATATCTTTTTACTACACCCATATACATTTGTGGTTGTAATATTCAGTTCTGACTAAATGTATTATTTAAATTGAAAAAATCCAATTATTCTGTTAATCGGGTTCAGTAATACTCATCAAAATATATCAGAAACATATTGTAATTAAAATTATGTTTTAAACCCAATGCCATCGAACTTACAAACTAAATATTTTAATTTATTATCATATAGACATTATGAAAAAATAACGATGATACTGGGATATAAAACTATTTAAAAATACAGTTACAATTTCAATAATATTATGTTTTAATATGAGCACTTGGCACTTGTAGTTAGTATTTTTATACATTTTTTTGATTGAAAATAAAATGTACATGATCTGGATGATGATTTAGTCTAGTTATAATCCAACTTCATTATCAGTAATGCCATCGTTTTTTTAATGAACATAAATTTCAATTAAAAATTTAATATTTTCATCACTTTATTTATATGAGAATTATATTTTTTTAAAAATCATATTATATAAATGTTATACAATTTGATTTAATTTTTCAAATGTAAACAATACTATAAAATAATGTACTGTATAAACAGTAAAAACTTAATATTTAATTTTATAATAATATATACAATTTTTTGATTTTTATTTCTTTATAAATTTAATTGTTTATGTTTTGATGATTGTTCTTAAAACATAATTATGTTGCATGTATTCAGACTATAATATATAAAGTTGCTTCATTCAATATTAGATATATTGTTCGATAAAAAAGTGTTCTAAGATTATTTTAAATATTTAAAGTAACATTAGATAAACAAAAATCATACTATAAACGATATTAAATGCATGTATATTCAAAGTTTTAAATTTTCATGATTTTATTAACTGTAAACTCAAGTTTTTTTTTTTTTTTTAAATTAAATATTACGAAGTTAAGATTAAAATATTATTAATAAATAAATAAATAAATAAAGGGTTTTATAAAGAAATCCAGAAATGTTTGTTCTTATCATAATGTTTTTTTTCATCACGTATTGTTTCAAAATAAATAAAATACGTTAATATTAATACCATTTATAATTGTTTGAAAAATATTTACTTTATTACTTTCAAAAATATTTCGAGTTTTAAAAACAATAAATTAAATAGGTACCTTAACTGAGAATATTTTATTTTGTAATACAGAAAACTCGAATAATTACAACAACAAATGATAACTCGTCCCATAAGAAATTTGTATTTGAACCATATAAAAATATCATATAAAACATCAGTTCACTAGAGAATATTTTGTTATTTATTTAAACACACATAAAAAAACTTTAACGATTTCCATCTGAGTATTTAGTCATGAAAATCTTCTTCTGATACGATACACAGCCTTAAATTATTTTTCCCGAACAATTTAAAAACCAAAAAATTATGCTCGTTAACCGACAGACATATCGTTGGATTCCGTTTTATTTATTGTGTTTAAGACAAATTTACAACACAGTTTTTTTTTTTATATTTTTGCTCTTTTGTCTGTATACCGTCAAAAAACTAAAATAAAAAACCAAAGAAAACGAGAAAAGGAATGTAGGTACTACATCTATGTTTATCTATTTACATGCCTCCTGCACGATCAATTAAAACGGCATTGCATGCGTTTTACGCACGCGACCAAATTAATAGATACCAGGTGTGCCAAAAACATAACAATTACCTTAACCGTACCTACCATATTGTGCAGTGAAATATTTTTGGATATTCGTTGCAAGTTTAATCACGATTAACTTTTTATGGGAAATTCATTCGCAGATAAGTAAAGCTCTTCGTGCAAATCGCTTCTGCGTTCCCGCCCTCAAAAACGATGACTAGAGAATAAAAACTTACGAGAGTGGCAAAAAAACCTAAATATTTTCAAACAACGATGACTAATACCTATATTCATATTACGCTAAATAAAAAAATTTTCCTAAAACATATTCTACAGTGTATATTTTCATCGATATATCATGGTAGCGACCAAACAGGACTAAAGACTGTTTGGCACAAATTTTATTTGACTTTTCCCCGAGTTATCTCTGTATCTATCTATCTATATAAATATAAATATATATATATTATGCAATCTGTACTTGAAAATTATAGGTATATAATAATTATTGTATGTGGGTGTGCGTGCAGATGCTGCTTTCTTTTACTTACACACACGTTCTAATAATTATGGTAGCCTCGGTAACTTGTTTGTTTTTATTTTATCATGTCGCTATTAAACCAAAAATAACGTCAAAAGTATTACAAACCGCAAGGTTTAGTTAACAAAAACTTTTAAAAACGCGTAAACCGACGAACCATGTGCAACGAATACAGTGGTTTACCGTGTATTGACTTTCAACGTGTTACTATATACCTACAGCTGCTGTTAGGAAAATCGTTATCGACTTTCACCATACGATAGCATTGCGTGAGCAAATTAAAACTAGGTATGCCTACACACAATTAATACCCTTTTTAAATACGCAATCCCTGGTCGGACTGTTGAAACAATAATCTTATCGAAAAATTATCAAAAAAAAAAAAAAAAAAAACTATATTGTTTTAAACTACTACTAGTTGATTTATAAATAAAAAATATCAGTATTAACTTGAATACATTAATATTGAATTTCCAAGGCAGTGTAATACAAGAATATTATAACAGAATGTTAGTAAACAAAAATATTATTACATTGTAACCACATTAATAGAGAACATCGAGATAATATTTACGTAACAACCGTAATACCCTTTAAGGTATTATCATTATAATATGTAAATGGCTTTTAATAATCATATATTTAAATAATTTAAAAAATAAAATTTCTAAAAACATTTTCATACTACAATATTTTCTGATGAAACTATTTTACGAGGTTAAATTACATATTTCATTAATATATCTTTGTTAAAACCATTAGGGATAAACGGTTTTTAAGAAATTAGAATTATCAGCAACTGATATTATGAAACTTGGTTCTTAGAAAATTTCATGGAAATTAACCCTTCATTAGTCATTCAAATATTGTAGTAGAATAAAAGGAGAGGAATGGGAAGAAAGTAGACTAGTCGTGAGGAGATAGTTTGTAGAAAAATAATGTAAAGTTCAAGAAAATGTGGCTCGAATAGAAGACCGATTCGTGGTATAGTAAAATATAAAAGTAATGAAAAGGGGCCCCGCGTAATGAGCATAATTTTATACTACTATAAAATATTATTAGTTAAATAAATTTAAATTACTTATTGGTGTTAAAATTAATATACTCACCTTACTTAGCTGTAGACTATATCTAAATAGACCCTCTCTGGAATGGAGACGTTTATGATTTTCTTGGGCGGATGCCCGTTATGATTATACAATATTAATTTATGATGCCCTATTATAACTAAATGTTCACTTTAAAACGTATGTTAGAGCACTATTTGTGCAATTACTCAACAGTACCTATATTGGTATATTTGTAATAATTAACAGGGATTTGATGATGAGGAATACTTTGGAGTACCTGTCTATTGTATTTTTAAAATATATATAAGTGTGTCTTCGTACAAGTTCCTCAAATACAAAGTTATTGTTTTACAAGTTTGTATGATAAATATGTAACTTGTTCGCTCTGAGCCTAATTAGCCTATCTTATTAGATATTTTGTTTAGCTTGAATCTAGATAGAATATAGACATAAACTTTAGCTATCTTGAGAAGTTCGGCATAAGCATGCTTTTAAACACCTTTACGTGAGCTCTGATCGCTAAACAATCTAACAGAAACAATATTATGATCGTATAAGGTTTTTCTTTATGTAATTTTGAAATGTTTGAGTTAAATTCATGAGAAGATGTGTGATAGACAAGGATGGTGTAAGGATGTCTAATATTATTGGAAGAGAGTTTGGGCAGTGTGAAAGAATTTTTAGTTATTTCGAATAAGATGAACATATCGATACGACTTCGCACCCGGTGTCAATATTAGTATAACGATTAAATTAAAACCGAGAGAAATAAAAGTGTTAGCTCTGAAGGAAATAAAGTGAAATTTTGGTTTAGAGTGACGTGGATCTTGTGGACCGCGTTAATTGTGAAAAATCACTGCGAACGGCAGTGCTGTGTTGCGGCGATGTCTTATATAAGCATAGTTGTTGTTCCCGCCTGTTTCAGTCGCGTGCGTGTGCACCGTGTGTCACGCAACCGGTACATCCGGGCTACGAATATTGCAGTAATTTGGCGTGGTTTGCGTGGTCAGTACGAAGGGGATATTCGTGATATTACGCTAAATCTCGTGGTCATGTGTCGTTGTCGCTGTACTCCCCTTGTGTTGCGTTTCTGGTGACGTTGTTTGCATTGCTGGAGTGAATTCCGTTCGTCGACCACGTGCGTTAGGTTAGTTTCGTATGCGTGTTGGACGGGAATGTTATTCTATTTAAGCGGCGTATACATTATGCATTGTTCGTATTGTGATGAACGCGACGTTTAGTATACAGTTATTTTACGATTTGGGCGTTGTATTGTATTAGGGGATTTGATCGTTGACTTGTGTATGTGTAATCCGTGTGGTTCGTTTATAGACACCGTTGCTTAGCATATCTTTATTGAGATACTGCATGCCCAAATATGGGTATAATTCACACACCGGTGGTTAATAGTGTGATCTTACCATTTTTAATTATATGTAAATATACCGAGAAGTTGGTTAGTTAGTAATATTTTATAATTGTGTAGATTATTTTAAATGTGTTTGATTTTTGTACACCAAGTGCGCTTATATTGGGAATATTCGTCTTACCTATTTATTTAAGCATAGGGTATATTATTTATATATTACAATATTATTTAAAAAGTAAAATGTAATTTATAAGAAATTATTGAGAAACAGCATGTTTTTATATAATAATTATGTCATTGTTAATTAATGGTTGTTAGATTTTCAAGAAAACCTTATAAAATACTACTCTATGTTTTGCAGATAAAAACCGTTTAAAAAAACATTTTCAAATATTGAGGGACATACAATGTTATTATATTATTTTAAACTATAACAATGTACATTAAAAAATATAGTTTTTACCTAACCTAACATACAAACAGCATATGTAATTTGATATAATGTTAAGAAAATGTTGTAATTGATAATTGAAAAATTATATAAATACAACATTTTCATTTTAACCTATAATATAACATTGATAATTAATACTATAATATATATAGTACATGATAACAGCTAATAAGCGAATTATTATTTTATATTAGTTAAAAGATTTATAAATTATTTGAAAATAATTTATCATCATTAAAACTCGAATTAGTTTATGTTTTACAGAAATATTTTTTGTCTCTACCTAATTTCAATATTTTTTTTAGTCACTGAGGTGTATAAAAGTTATGATACTTAACTTTAACTTTAATTAAACTCCTTAATACATTATTGTCTTTAAACGAATGATTTGTTTCACTACGAATAAAAATGAATTCAATGCTTTTGTGAAATGGATGGCAACTTTTTTTTTACAACAGAGTTTAAAACGTTCTTCAATTTTACTTTTGTATTAATAACATAACTGATTGAAATTGTTTCTAATTAAGATCAAAATAATGAAAACAAAAACAAGTAATATTGTTTTATGCGATGAAATTATTTTTTAAATTATTTTATATTTTGTTTTCAAACATTATTTTATTATTTTTTTTTTAATAAAAAAAATTATCAACAAGCTATTTATAAATTTACGAATATCCCATAGAACCATGATTACAAACAGTTTCAAATAAAATAAAATGTATTAATTAATTTTAAAAGGTAAAACTAAATAATAACAATTGTAAATTGTAATTTTAATGCTGTTAAAGGACTCGTTTATATTTTCTTCGTCAGAAACCGAAAATAAATTTTTAGAAAACGTGAAGTTTCAGTATCAACAGGGATTTGTTTTTCTTAAAACTCTTAAGCTCCAATTGTATTTGGTTGAGCAACAGTATACAAAAACACAAGTTAAACAAGATAGCACAAAATAAGTTTACCCTCCATACAAAATCTCAAGATTCATAGTTTATTAAAAAGGACAAGTTTTCAATACAATAAATACTAACTGAATTGTTTTATGTGTTTATTATAAAATTATGTCTTAGAAGTTTAAAATTTTGAAATCACTATATTAACATAAATTATATTTCATTATTGTTTTAAAATATAATTATTTTATTAGAGTAATATAAAAACAAAAAAAATCTACAAGTTTTAATGAAAAAAATATAAAACTTAATTTTTGAATATATAAAATTAATTTTATATAAACATCATTATTATTTCACCGATAAAAAAAAAGTGAAGACTTGGTGGTAGTATTTTTAAAGAACTGTGAAATGGCTTTTAATAAACTATTTTAAACTATATAATAATTTAAAAAATAAAACTTATCTTTTTGCCTTAGTTCTATATTTTTTGAATCAAAAATGTTTCTATATTACTATATTGTGAATTATTATACCACCACAATTGTAATACAATATACTACGAGATATTGTTAGTTGATCATATGACATAATATAAATAGCTTGTGCAAAGAAAAGAACACTAAAACATATTTTTTTTATTTATTATATACGATAAAAAAAACAGATGATACCATATTATAATGTTGTATCTTGATCAAAATATTTTTAAAACAGAATTATGCAATGTAAAAAATAATAAACTTTATGTCAAAAAGTTACAAGTTCTACAAATAATATTTTTGTATTACAACAAAATAATTAAAATTATATATTTTTTATTTCAATATCTAGTTTTGTTATAATTTGAATTTAATGTTTATAAGTAAATAAATCTTCATTTATATTTTTAATATTTTTTAGTTCAGTGATAAACCTTTTATTACCTTTTTAATTCTGAGCTATCTATAATTGAAAATTTTATTAATTTTTAATTACAAAATAATTTGTAAATTTTTGTAATTACGTTTAAATGAGAATTTAAAACGTTTATAAAATGTATATAAACTATTTTCGATATTTTCAATAAATACTCTAATAATATCTTACACGAGAAACATGGTCTTAAATTTCTAAGCTTTATTTACCCACACAATTATTTGATCATAGTATATTAATACCATGCATAAATCGAAAATGAACTAAAAAATGTTGAACATTTAAAATATCTATAAATAGTCTAAAAGGAGACAAAATTATATCATTCGCATTGCATAATTTATGCTACAAAATAAATTTGGTGAACATCCCATGACTCTTCACTTATTAATTTTTGATTTACAAGTAATAAACTATTTTGATTTTGTTGAAAAACGGTTTATCATAAAAATTCCTGAGTTCAAACAAATTATTGTTATGTTAATATATTCATAATGAAGACACGTGCCTATATCTATAAACAATGAATAAAATATCAAATTTTAATGTAAATAACTTTGAAGAATATATTGTATAAACACAATATTACATAATTAGATTCAAATCCGTTTTAAATTAAAATACTGACGATAATAATATAAATTGTTTATAACGACGGAATGTGCAGACAAATTCCGTAGAGAACTTTGATAGCCGTTTGAGAGTAAAATATTAGGCATTTCATAATATTAATCAATAGTTTCAAAATCCATTTTTAAACGAAATATTGTCACAATATTTGCGTAACTACATATTACATTTATTATACAAGTTATTGAACACGGCGTGCTGGGTAGACAAAACACGTACATAGCTGTGTGGGGAAACTACGATTATTGGGTTTTGAATTAAGAAATAACATCGTTTTTTTTTTTTATTATTATTATTTATTTATCAAAAAAAAAAAATCATTTTAATTATAACTATAATTAATTTACCATGTTTTAATATTATTATCAATTAAAAATTAAAAGAAAAATCGAAATGTAAAATGAAAACTGTAAACTATTGTATCTAATTGAATGTGACTACTATATTATACTGCATAGTAAAAACCATTGATGAAAAAAATATATATTATATATTAAAATGGCGTCATAGTTTATGTACGGATATTTATATTTTTTGAAAATGTATACAATCATTTACAACAAAGTAGGTATCTACATGGCTCATTTTAATATAATATGTCACATTTTAATGCTTACTTGATGAATTATTAATTTTATTTAGTATTTTTACTCGTACATGAATATTGATATAAATGTTATAATTGTGCATTTATCTTATGATTAAATAATATACGTATCATAAATAATTTGCGTAGTGTTGATTCCGTTTGCCACTAAATAAGTTAAGTTGTTAAACTAAAAAATAAAAATATGAATAAATATTAAAATACAAATATACAAAACAATGTAGACGTCAATAATTATTAAAGTTACAACAGTTAATACAAATATTACTAAGTAATAATTCTATTTTTTGATACCTTATTTAGACACAAGATATAGACAGCGAAAATGTATTCATACATTATGTCATATATCAAACTTTAATGTAGATTTTTACATACGAAAATGTATACATATTATAATACTAAATATGTCATATGACCTCTCCAGTTATTATCATTAACTTTGGAAACACTGACAATGAACAAAATACGTTTTATGAATGAAATATTTTCTTAATTTGGGTAAACGACGTAATTATTACAGAATGCTTTTAACTGTACCTATGTTTAACTTTAACCACCGCTGTAATTTTTCATTTGGTAACTTAATATTCTTATAGTGTACGTGTAGTAATGCGTTAAATAACATGAAAATGAACCACATATTATCATTGTGGTCATTACTCGTTACATTATGGTTTGGGTTTGATATACATGTACGCTGTAAATTACTTATTATTATACTTTCATTCGTCCAAGGTCAAACTACCTTTAAACACTGATCACCAGTGGTACCATTTAGCAGCACCCTAAATTCTTACAATTTAAAATATTTATAGTTCTACGTGTTCTCTCTCTTCTAATAAAAAATACTTTATAAAGCTCATAACGTAATAATGTGTGTGACTGAATGTGTGGTGTTTAGAATATATATATTTTTTAGTTTGTTAGAAAACATATTATATATAATTAATTAATTTATTATTAAAATATTATTATATATTATTATTATTAAAATGCAAAAATTATATACTAAAAAATTGTTAAACCTCATAGGTGAGCATTAATAGTGTGTTATTTATTTGCCTATTCGGCAATAGTCAGTATTATATTTCATAATGCAAACTTAAAAATATTTACAAAGGTCAATTTTTGTTTTTATTAATCTTTAAATTCGCTGGTTATCATTATGTTAACAATGATATTATTATAACATAATAAACAATTTATTATTTTATGGTATTGTTAAAACTATGGTTTAAAAAAAAATTATTATTTAAAACACAAAAAAATGTTTGAATTAATTAGAATATCATAACAAAAACTTCTACTCGGATACAAATTAAAAAATAGAAAATAGAAAACCGTTTTCTAGTCAAATAATGAACGAATAATGATCATTAAAATGTTATCTTATATCGACGATCAATTTTTAATATATAATCATTAATTTATTATACTTAAAATAAAACTAATTAGGTTTAATATTATCCAAAATACGAATATATAATATATAATAGCTTTTGTTTTGTTTAATATTTATATCGGTTTAATAAGTAAGGTAAGGTGAGAACCTACCACTAGGTGCTATAATATAAAATCATTTTTTGTTAACTCCCAAAAAACAAAAATAATTTAAATAAGTCCTATAACAAGACTACGTAAATATTTGACAAAAATTTGTCACGTAAAATTAAGTAACTTATCTTATGACTTACGTTGCTATTTATTATCAAAATAAATATTATTAGTTAAATAATCTGAACGCATTATTTGTTAAGAGCAATTTATATTTTAATAATGATACTGTTATAATTAAACATTCGAAAAAAAACATAAATGATAATAGAAAAACATCCTTAAGTATTATCAATAAAATCATAAAAAAATAAAGTGTAGTGAAGAACAACCCTTAATCGTTGGCTTCATGGGAAAAAAATCCAAAATATAGCTCCGGACGGGGTATTGAACCCGAGTCTCTCGCTTACCGGCTGAATATTCTACCATTAAGCTACCCGGTAGTCATACACTAATATTTGTTTCCAAGCTTTTAAACTATATTTTCATGGGCATTTTACACCAAAATCTAAGCGAAAAAACAATAGAATAATCAGTATGACAGTACAGTATACATTATAACACTGTAGTTATATACTTAATAACATTTCTAAGAGGTTTCTACATTTGTTTTTACTAAAAATAAACCTTAATATTATTTTATTTGAATTCAATTATTTAAATTTTATAAGAGCTCTAAAAAACAAAAACAAAAAAAAGACCTTTTTGGAACTGAAAGGTTAAATATAATTTATTGTAATAAGATCATATTAATCAAACTCAAGTGAAATTAACAAAACAGTTATCTGAATATCTACAGATAATCAGATAAATAAAATTATTTAGATAATGTATAACACTAAGTATAGAGACTATAGTAAATTATAATGTTATATAATAAAAATCGTTGTTTTACCATTTACATCCAATGTCAACGAAATTCGAACACCAAATACTCAAAAAAATAATATGGATCTACACTTATTTATTTTTATTTAATTCCAGTAAAAATAGTTACTTACGAATATTATCGTATTTTATTTTCAAGTTGTAAACATTAATATTGAATTCGTGTGCATTTTTAACTAAATGATCATATGTACATTTTTTTTTTTGTTTTTAACGACATTTATCAAAATTTGAACTTCAAACACTCATTAAAAAATTGTATTCAATATGTATTTTTTTATATTTTATGTAAAAAACACTTACGAGAAACAGTGTATTAAATTTTTAAAATTTTTGACTCTGATAAATGAAAATTAAATTTATTAAAGTCATACGTTACAATTGTCAAAAAGAGCAAATATAAAGTCTCTACAAATATTCTTCTACGAATCAAATAAAAACATTTAAATCGATTCTTTAAATTACTGTCGTTGTGTAAATCGTCGTTTTTTCCATTTTCTCGCCATTTTTTGTATTTTTTTTTCCACTTTTAATAAATCCTAGTTCCAATAACTTCAATTTGTTTTTACCAGAAGCCACTCTCAATGATTGAAGCGAAGAATCTGATCCAAAACACGATAAACGACTCAATACATAATATCATCGTACGAACTTGGCATTCCTCGTTCGACTTATAATTTAAAATAAAAAATTAACCCTTATTATCGCGACCTGGCTTCCGGAACAAAACGTTCCCGATAGGATCAAAATACTCCTCAGCATAAACGATATTCACGGCGGCAATGGGCTAAGTATACGCACTCAAGACACGTGCCATGTATTCTGTGGTAGGTATATCGTGTGTCCGAGTGAAAAGCAAAATAATAATTAACCGCTTAACGAACACGCGTGCGTTTGACAAATACCTAATGGGTTTCTACGCGGACGGTGGGAGGAGGGTAAAATAGGGATTGTTCACGACGTGTACTCATGAACCGGCTTGTAGATTTAACGTTTACACAGAAAATCAATTATAGCAATAGGCTGGTATAGGAACGAGAGTTTGGACACGCGCGATACCGAATGATATATCGCCAATAAATATATTATTTCAATGTTGTTGTTTTTTTTTTTTTTATAATCCGTGGCTTAAACGCGAGGACGAAAAAAAAAGTACTCGAACCAACTTGTTTTTTTTTTTGTGCGACACGCGACGTTTTCTCCGGATAAATATATTATTTATCATAATAAATTGGGTTTTTCGTCGTGCAAGGTCGTAAAAATGTATACTGGCACCGGACACCCCTAAAACATCAGCTTAACCACCGATTCATATACCCACGAAACAAAATAAAAAAAACATGCCAAAACTTCACTGCAGCGAACAGTTTATATATTATAATACCATATATCGTATAAAAAAGGTATACACACCCATTAAACACGTAAACGTCAACGAATATACAACAACAGATGACGTGACGGGATGGAAAGGACGGCGGTTTAAAAACAACACGATAAAAAAAAAAAAAATGGGAAATAAAAATTATTATCACATGACGACAGACGTGGCGAATCACGTACAACACGCGTGTTGTACCTATCTGTTTTCCTTGTGCGATACAGAACCGACAAAAGCCCCAACAGATTTGTGGAAGTTGTCCATTTGTGTAGTGTAGTGTAGTGGACGATCACACAGGTCATCAAAGTCTAGTTATACTTATGTATATTATAATGAATAGGACGAACGACGAATGGTGCACAAAGAATGAATGCCGAATTTTTTGATTTTAAATGTTTCATTTCAAACAACCAAATTACATAAATTTTCATGAAATATTTCATTTCAGGGAAAAATATAAATAAATAAAAGTGTGTACCTATATTATATCTAAAAGTCTAAAGCTTTAATCGTACAGCAAAGTATTATTTTTATAAGTTAGTTTATTCTATCGAGTAATAGTAAATAATTAATGAATAATAACCAATAGATGAGTGATAAATTAGTAATTAAGGAATAATATAATATCATTTGTACCTGATTAATAAGTAGTAACTGTTACAATATACTAACTTGTAAACCTTGTTTGATAAGTCATTCATTATCGATGTTTTCTGTATATGATCAATAACTATTTTTAATCATCTATAACCAAATACGTTTAAAAGAAAAACAAACATTTTTTTATAATTTCATTAAAAGATTTAAAAAACAATAAAATTTTAAATTTTGAAATATTTGTAATTTTCAATATCATCTAGACATAATAATACAATATTATTTATGTGCACTATATCAGATGACATAATATAATGTACTGTGTATATAATAATATACTTGACACAATTTGTATATATATATATTATTATAATATGAGAATTAATGGAAAAAAATTTGTCTGCATACCGATACTGTCAAATTATAATTAATCTTATAATGTCATATAATTATTTACCTATAACACCTTTATTAAATACAATGTATTGATCGGTAAAGTTACGTAGGTGGTGAGGTGTAAATAAGAATGTCGTTCGGGAAAAATATCTCCATAACTTGAAAACAATGAAAACCACGTTGATTAACAATAAGGTAGGCCAAAGTCAATATTTCAGTAAAACTTAAGATCAAAACCTTAACCGGTACATTGTTAAATTCAGAGGCGTGGCATATTCGACGATAACATACTAGTGCGATGTGTAAACTTTTTCGATATTATTTTGTAGATATTTAACGTCATTGTATATTCATATTTTAAATTTAACTGGAAATCAAAATTCAACTGACAAAATTAATTAATTAATAATTTTTGAAAAACACCTCTGCCTTCACATGAAAAGAAAATAATATGTATAGCACCTATCTACGAAGAATTGTTTGATATGCAGTTATTTAGAAGGCCGATACAGCGACTTTGTTTTCACAGCCAACTTGCACATTAAATTATATTCAATAGTATGTAAGGTTTTACACACAAGCCACTAAATTACTTAAGTACCAGTGCCACATTAAAGAATATAATTCAAAAGGGAGGGATGATTTAAAAATCTCACCCTTTACTACCCATCTATTCATCACAAAAATAAATGTTTTTTTCTAAGTTTTTTTTCTCAAATAGCAGCACTACATAATATTATTCGCTTTTCACTCATAACAAAAAAAGAAAAAGAAACCAGGAAACTCACTTCTACTGTATAGTAAGTGAGTATATCGTGTACTTTGTCATTAAGTAGGTCACTGTGGTGGATGTGTTAAATTCAATGTAAATCATTTAATATGATGAAATACGATTATAAACGAAAACGATCTGTAATATTTCATAAACTACAATGTGCATATAAATAATAATAGTATAGTAGTTATTAATGGTGAAAAATTGAACATACAAATTATATTTTTTAAATTACAATTAAATAATTCAATTTATTTTTTGAATATCCATTTTTGTAAAAATATAAACTTAAAATGTACTTACAAAATTATTCATTTTATTCTTGTTAGAGCCCAAATAATAGTAATTTAGTACCTATACGTCGAATAATAAGTAAAATAAATATAAATTAATTTGAAATACAAACTTTATGCAGTACAAATAAATTAAATTTAAAATACAAACTCTTGCCAGCTAAAATCGTATCTAAGCCACTGATTGCTATTTATATGTATACATAGTACAAATGTTTATTTATAAATGTTCTTTATATTTTTAATATAAAAAATAAATACATTACATAGGTAGTGAATTAATGATCCACAATTTTAAAATAGTTTTTTTGTTTTTAATAATATAGATAGTCCATTTAAAACACGTTATCAAACTTTCATCCGTAACTATTGATAGTTTCCGATTTTTGTATTTTAAATCAGATATAATTCAACAATATTTAAAAAAATCATTATAAAATACATTTAAAATATTCAAATATCAAAAAAAAAAATGGACTATAGAGAAGGCATAATGTTTTCAACTACAATTATTAACTTCTATCAGTATATTTTTAGGTGATTATCGTAAATAAGTTCTGGAAACATTATTAATTAAAAGAAATTATCTTTATTTCTAGTATTATATATTTTAGTATTGATTCGATAATTTAATCGTTTTAACAATTAGAATTATTTGATTACTTTATATGTGTGTTCATTATAAATCATAGGCGACGCTTGTGCATGTGGGTGTAGGTTCAATTCAATACATTTTTTTTTTGCGAAAATTGGAAGAAGATTTAAATCATCAAATTTACTCGCCACAAAAAAAAAAAAAACAATAATAATAAAAACTTGTGCAGCACGAGTCCCGCTTTGCCACAGCGCCGACATTGGCCTAACCATCAGCTTACTTTATTATGCAGACGGAATAATATGTGGTTCTCAATCAAAATCAACTTCCATAATATTTGCAATTGCCATTAGTATATTATTTGGATGCGATTACCGCAAAGAAATCCTGGAAACATTATTAATTAATATACTGTTGTAATATAATTTGCAAATATAATATTATGATTAAGCAATTAATAAACAACCGAAAATGGAGACATCGCAACTAGCATACGTAAGTAGTGTATGGAAATTGTGAACATATATAGATCAGCGTAATTGTAATGCCCGTCCAGTACTTATATACACGGTAAAACACATAGGATACCTATTCTTTAGGCCTTAGCGTAAAATTCGTAAACGACTTGAGAAGAAGACCATCTCATGATGTGTAGTGTTCCTGTCGCGGAATAATAATATGTAAGCATACAATGTTTTATCCGTTATTATACTCCTATAGTAGTTTGTTATTTTGAATTATAACGGGACTGTGTTTATTAGCTATAGGATATTTAGTATTTATTCGAAAATGTAATCGTTCCGACACATAAGGGTGGCCATCTATAAAGTCATTTGATAACTTTTCGCGTGTGTTTATTAATTTGAAACACAGACAACCCCATTGCTCGCGTGAGAGTACTCTACACCATGTATTTTTTATTTTTTTTTTTTTTTACAAAAACCGGAAGTCACATTACGTTAGGCGATTCGAGTCGTATTACTTTTGCTCGCCACAAAAAAAAAAAAAAAAAAAAAAACCAACAACAACAACAAAAATAATAATAATAATAATTGCATTCACCGGCGCGGCACCCCGACCGCCCCTCCGCCAACACCAAATATCCGCGGCACATGGACTAAGGTCGGCTCGCGGCCCGCTCGTATTTTCTTCCTCTTGGACACGCTGACGAAACAGGTAGTACCGACGACGACGGGAGCTGACCGCCTGCCATTGGACAGGTCTCGTAGGCACAATATGGTTATTATTATCGCGGGAGCGTGCCGGGCGATTAGCGCGAACGCCTGACGCGCTCTCTTCGGGATAAAACAAGGGTCGTCCCGCCGCCGCCGCCGCCGCCGCCGCCGCCGCTGTCGGCGGGTCCGTCGGCTGTCGAGCCCGCGGCGGCTTTTCGCGCACACGTGTTCAGTCGGCCGTCCGCGGAGCATCAACGACGTGCGCGTTCCTCCCGCGGCCGGACACGCCACACGCGCCGGTCAAGTCGTACGGCGGCACGATCGAGCGCGCGCGCGCGCGCGTGTGCGAAACCGATCGCTGCACACGCACCCGCGAGAGACTCGCACCCGCGTACAGTTGGTCGCCGCTGCTGTGGTCCGCGAGCCGCCGGCGACACAATAATACATAATACGTTTAGATCGTCGGACAGTCTTGTTCGCCGGATCACGTTTTCGGCGAATTTTTTTTTTTTTTTTTTTTTTTTTTTTTTTTTTTATCAAATTCGACCCCTCCTCCGCCGACACCTCGCCCCTAAAACCCTTTCCGTTCGCGTCGTCTTCCCGCAACCCCGCCGAGTTCGCGCCCCCTCTTCTCCCCACTCGCTCCGATCGTTTGTCTTCTCATCCGTCCCTGATGGGTTAAGCGCGGCGAATGACCACTGTCACCGCCGCCGTCATCGACGAAATTACGATCGTTGCCATCGCACCAAACACGTGAGTATATTATTATTATTATTATTATAATAATTATTTGAATTATTGTTGTTGTTTGCTATAATAGTAGTCATTAGACACGGTTGTCGCTCGCAATATTATTATTCCACGTTTCTTCCGAATTCAAAGTTCTAAGTAGAATAACAGTTATTCACAAAAATATGTTTAAAAACATACTGGTCTTTTTATGTTGATACAAATTTTATAAAATACACTGGTCTAAATATAAACAACATTTAATAATTTCTATCTGTTGAGATTAAGATTTAAGTAAAATCATACAACACGAAGAAGTAATCAAATCAAATGTATTTGATTTATTTACTGTATTTATAACTTCTATTAGACAACTTAACTAATTTGTGTTTAATTAATCACACTAGATTTAAATTGTGTTCGATTTTATTAATTCTGTTTCTGTCGTTTTGGTAGATACTAGATAAAGTATTATAAAATGGATATGTATAAAAGGTCAATCATACTCTATTTACTATTTAGTAAATACTATGTAAAACTATATTTAAATATATACTTTCATATGATTGTAATTGTTATTCATAGAAATATTAAAAATGTACAACTTTAATATTGATAATATTTTGTGTACTATTTATATTTTATTCAATGTTTGTACACCATTTTTCGTTAGTCATCATTATTAAATATATAAGTTATTTAAAGAATATCAAAAGTGGTTAACTTCAGAGAGTCGAAGTTACTTTTACTCAACCCATTTAAAATAATAATGAAATTTAACGTTTTAAACTAGTGAGTGTTTTGGTAATTTTAAGTACATGTACTGCGCTATAATATACCATATGTTTGAGACATAAAATATATTAATATTAGCTCTTTTTTCTTTGTTTGAAAACAGTAGTGTTCAATAAATGTTTTAGAATAAAAGTGAAATAATTTTTTCGATAATTGTCATCTTCAATACAACGTATACTTGATATGGTTGGCTCCTTATTTTTCAAATACTGTTAACTAAAAACAAAATTAATATTAAAAAATCTAACCTAAATACTAATGATTAAAATTATAATCAATTAAAGACATAAATCAAAAAGAACGTCCATCATTTCTGTATTTAATATATTATTAAAAATTGTATATACTATTTTTGATAAATAACACAATGTTGATATACTAGTTAATTAATATTAAAGTTGTAATATAGAAATATATGAGTTATCTGAAAGAGTTTAGTACCGTATTTTTATTTTACTTTAGTGAGGAATTTGATATTGGAATAGTAATGTTCCAAAATTCTATACATTTGTATTTACCAAAATGAACATTTTCAGTTAATCTTCTACGTTTAGCATTTTAATTTTCAACGAGGTACCCTAAACAGAATATTAATATTTTGGAAAAACTTATTTTTCATTCTACTCCGGTTGGAATTTATTTCACTAAGTCATGGTAATTGTAAAAATAAAATTATAAAGTTAATTTAAAAATAATTGTTCTATGGATATTTCATAATTCTATTTATTCTGTATATTTGTTAAAATGGAAGTAATTCCATCGATATTAAGATAATAATTTAAAAAATATCTATTTTAAAATATCGTATAAAAAACTTTTAAATAAATAAAATAGTTTTGGTATATAATTATTTATAGAAACCGAATATTTTAAGAATAAATTAATCTATATGCATAATAATAATGATTTAAATATACATTACTTCCATTTCTCAAATTGTCTATACATTTAATTATAATTACACTTATATATTATTAAGTTATTAAATGATAAATAATTTGGCATATTATGCCATGCTGGTCATTAGTAAAAATGTGCTAATAACCATAATAATGATTTTAATAAGACTTGTGCGGAAATACTGGAAACATTAAAATAATATTATTAGTCTCTAGGGGCGAGAATCATATTATTGTATGTACTCGTCCACCAGGCTATGATCCACTCGGTAAACTACATTTAAATTAATGAGGTTTGTTTAATTTTATAAAACGATTAATACTATAATATGTGGTAGGATGTGCTGCATTTAGGTGAAATGATCTTGCATTAGATAATTTTTATATTGCACTTATATTTTTCAATACATTATATGATGCGTTTACTTTTGTTACATTCGATCAATTTGTATACATTTGAATAAAAAACCTTACAGGAAAAAACATTGCTACAATGAATAAATAAGATAAAAGTGCTCACAAAAAAAAAAAAAACCCCAAGAGATTCCTGGGCGTATACGACTTTAGGGTCAGGGAATGTCTGCCAATTTCCATATTCAACCTTGTCAAATGGCTAAACTGCCAAGTTTAAGTCATTCTTCTACAATCACGCGTATGCTTTAAATTATTCATGCTAGGTGTTACTTGTTGCACATTTAACGATTCAAAACTGGGTCAAGTTATGTTTTGTATTTTATAGGAATTGAAAGGGCAATAAGAAAAGTTGAATAACATAAAATATTTATTTTTGTTTACAATAAAAATACTTTAAAAAATACATTCTACATTTGATATCCAATAATATTAGTAACTTGTTTTGATATTTTTTTTTTTTTCATGAGCATAAGTTCATTGTTTGCAATATTCTAGAAAAACAATGTATTATAGAATAAACTTATTAGTTGATTTAAAATAAATAAAAATATTGAAAGAATCGTTAATTTATTACTGAAAATGAAAAATATAGGATCACACATACTCTACACATATCCTGATAACTTGGCTTCGTTTATAAATAGCAATGTTATGCTTTTTGTATTACAATGATTGAAGAAAGATAGCTATAGAATTAATGCTCATACCAATATGATTCATTATAGTTATTTTATTTTACTTTGTTTACAATAATGGGCTTGGACCCAATACATTTATATTGAATTACATTAGTTTTTTTTATAATCGACATATAGTGCGAAAAGGGTATTTCTAAAAAAAAAAAAGGGGGTCTTAATTTTCTAGCTCCATTATATATGATTGAGTGATTCGTTGGCTAGATAGTTACTAGGTCAGTGTGGAATTAAAAATTGCGTTTTTTTATGAGTTGGTTCTTTGAAATTAATAAGTGTGAGGAGGCAAAGAGAATCAATTTTAGATGTGATGAGGTTTTTAATAAAAGTAAAGTTACAAGGTTGGTGATGGTCACATAGTGAGGCTAGGTTTAATGTACTACTGGAGTATAGTTTTGAGGACCATAGAGGACATGCTATTTTTAATTTATGGCTAGTAAAACTTAGGAATTTTCTTTGAATTCATTCTAGTAAACGTCTGTCGTCTATACCACGTGGGCCCCAAACAACTGAGTCGTATTCAAGTATTGATCTAACTAGAGCATAGTTATAACCTATTATAAAAACTGCATTGCTATACACATTCGTAATTTAATTTAACTAATTACTGACAACAAAAAAGTATGTACACAGCTAATATTGTTTGTACAATATAACTATTATAATACATTCTTTCATGTATAAGACTATTATAGCAGCATTTTTTATTTACATTTTATATCTTTTTGGTTGGTGGGTATTAGAACTCTCAAAGTTAGTCTTCTTTGATAAAAAAAAACAACAAAATATTTATTTAAATACACAAGTTAAGTGTTATTAAATTGATGTATGTGATTGTATAGAATTGTACTATTAAGTATTAATATGATGAGTTTAAATCATGATCGTGATGATAAAGGATTACGTATCATATGTTTTGCTCCATAATTATTATAAAATGCGTATTTTATTTGGGTCTTTGATAATTTCATAAATTGAATAACTAATTCAAAAATAATTAAAGTTATAAAACGTAATTTGATGATAATGTATTTTTTCAAATATTTTAATATTATAATAAACTAAAAATACACGTATATCTTATAACTTAATTATTAACTAATTATCTTGTTGTTTCAAAGTAATAACTAATATAATGTTTAATATTATAATTTATGAATGCATTTTAAAGTTTGTTGAATACATTAAAATGTTAAAAGTAAGCAATACCGTCTTCAACATATAATTAATATTATATTATATTGTAACGAACTTATATTGCATAAATATCAATATGTATGATTCCATCTTTCTTTAAAATCATTATTGGAATGCCATCAAATAATATTTCTTAAAAAATAAAATATGTTTAGTAAAGAAATTAGTTTTTAATTCAAGTAGTATTGTTCTTTGCCGATTATCTGTTTAAACACTGTGAAGTTTCATCTAATTAAAAAGTCAAATAACTGTACTACTTTTTCCAAGTAAAGAATTCAAAATATGTTAAAATTGTTCACAAAGAAAAGTTTAATAATAGATTTATATGTATAAATGCCAAATGGGTTATACTATAATTGTTAAAAAATATTTACAAAACGTTTTAACTTATACATTTTATTGTTTTAATTATGTATATTTAATTTATTTTTTGATTTACAAAAATCTATTTTAATTTCATCTTAAATAAGATTTAAAATTATAAAATATAAATTTTTACTAAAACTATAACGTTTCAAGCTCAACATACAATTTATGTCATTTTGAAGAAATTATATTATTTGGGTATTAAATAATTTATTGATACGATCTCTCATTTATAATTATAAGTATATTATATTGTTAAAACAATTCTATTTAATGAAACATTATTTGTATTTAAAAAAATAATCCTTAGTACATAAAGTGAATAAATTATTAAATTGATTAAAAGTGATTTAATTTACATTGTTCTAAATATATTTTAATATGACAAAGTGTGTCATTACTAATTTTTCAGCTGATAAATGTATTTTGAAATAATCATATAAGTAAAATAATTTCTCAAACAAAGGTAAGATCCTAAGATATATAAATAAAAAGAAAAACTATATGAAATATTCGCATTGGTACAATTGTTACAACAATATCTTGAATTTAAAAGAAAACATTTTCTTATATGATTAAAATTAAAATGTGTTTTAATTATGTTTAAACCTTATATATTTATTTGTTTTACTCTAGTTAAAATTGAATTTTTATTTAAATAACGAATATACATAGGATTTTTTTCATATTCATTATTTTACGATGTTATTATAATCACCAAATTCTTTAAAGGATAATCTATCTTTTTCAAACAAGTCAATTTATTATTTACCTATTTTGTTTTCACCTTAGGACATTTATAATATTTATGATTTGTATCACACTTTTTTTATATACCTACATATAATAAATATCAAAATAGGTAGGCATTTTATTTTGTAGAAGAAATATAATTGACTTTCAAATTATTTATGATGAACATTTTTTGCTTCTGGCATCTGAAATTTATATTGTACAAATGTTGTACCTTGGAGTACCTATAATACATTGTTTATAATGGTGAAGAAAATAATAATTTTAATTTTAAATTATTTAGACTATTTTAATTGTTTTAACTGTAATACCATATAAATACACTTTAATGTTTGGTAAGCAAAAATGACTTTCAGCAAAACTGTAATTATTTTTTGTAAAAATAACGCTTCATTCATGTTTTTACGTCAAATTGCAAAGGTAGTTAAGTGGTTGTTTATTCGTACATTTCTGTAAAAAAAAATATAATTTATTTCTATCTTAATATTTAATTACTAAACATTTGTAATAAATGAAGGAAGTTGAATATCAATTATTTAAATCTGATCTTTAAAATTTGATGTATTAAAAGAATAAAACCATCGTAAAAAAATAAGTGATTTTTTATATAAATAATTATTATTTTTAAATTAGGAACGACTTATAAACAAATATTAGATGTATTATTACTCAAAATTCTATTAGTGTCCACAGCGCAAAAATTGTATTATGCATTTTATATGATCCGTGTACTTGCATGTTATATTATGTGAATCGTAATAATTAGTAGAAATAATGTGTTACAAATTAAATAATATATTACGGTTGCATCATATCGATGTGTATTCACATCAGGTTAGGTCAACAACTAATTACAATTAATATGATATTATTATACAAGTATGTCTTTCTATCACAAGTAATTTATTCTTCCCATAAACCACATTAAAATTGTGTAGTAAACAGTTATCATATTGGATGACGTTTTAATGAGTCCTATAGACAAAAGGGGCATACCTGCAAGATAAACGTGATAACTCAGCGAGCATCGGTAATTGTAACTATGCGTGTCTTGTTGAAGGATATCGTATCAAATAAATACTTAAAGGAACTCGCTTCCCCGAGTACCTACCTACACCCACAAATTGAGAATTTCCATCTCCTCATGTATAATGATGAAATTAGAATAGATTTTTACAGAGTTCAATCTTGTTTATCGTCAATTCGCCCATTATTACCAATATTCTATGCTTTATAGATAACATCAAGGGAAGATCTTGTAATATATAGGTAGTCGATTTAAAGCTCTTTGACGATTATAAGGTCTTTAATATTATAGACGGTTTGATATCAAATACCAATTGTATAACATTATTATTATTACCTGTAGAAAATTAAACTAATTAACTAGTCGTGGAATGTTTCATACCAAATAATTAATCGCCGAATAAGCATAATGGTTTTTTATATAGGTTATAATAAACGAATATTATCTTGTATCAATTTTATGGTTATCGGCAGCGTTACTGTTTCAGTAGGTTTTATAAATATCATATTACCAATGTGATAATCGTCATACATTATTTTTTTTCGAATATAAACAATTTGTTATAAACGATACAAATAATATATGCAAAATAATTAACAATTGTTTTATCTATATTTTATAGGCAAAACTTGCATTTAAATTAGAGAGTAATATATTTATATGCTATAAGTATGAAACAAAATGTATTAATAACTAATGTATTTTAATGTAATGATATATATAGTAAAAAAAATAATTCCCCGGGAAAACAAAAACTAATGTTGCGTAAATAGTCCCATTTTTTTTTTTTTTTTTTTTTTATTAAATTTACCAATTATCTAAAAAAAATACTGGGACAAAAAATTAAAAAGTTTATCTTGTATTTTGATATTTTAGTAAAAAATATTTTATCTTAATTTATTCTGATTATTCGCATATTATAATAATCAAAATATATCGTAAACTTAGGGTTAACATATTTCAGAAAGTTATATAAATATAACCTAACCATCATTATTTAACAATTAAAAGTTGTTCATGCTCGAAAGAATACAAACTGTTTCTGGACTGGTGCTTTTGAACCTTACATAGAGTTAAAAGTTTTGATAAATTAATTATAATGATGTATACATTGTTATAATATAAAATGTCTATACCTATGTATCGCCTGAATCAGATATCAGACCTACATTGGCTCTGCAGCCAATATATTATGTTGATAGCCGATGGTCAGATTAATCAAAAATATTCGTTGCTTTGTGGTTGTCATTGATATATTGGTCCAAACAACTACAATATGATAAAAAAAAAAAAAAAAAAAAAAAAAACCAGTAGCTTTTGGTAAGTGTGCAATTTAGGTACTTTTCAACTCAATAAGCACTTTGAACTAAGCCTTATGTCCGTCCGTACAAAATATAATAAATGTTAACTGTTTCATTTGTATTTAGGTCAGGAAAAGGATAAAAGGATTTTTAGAAAATGTGACATGGCACGCTATGTAATAATGTTGTAACATTTTATTAGTTCAATACAGTTAATTCTATATTTCAAACGATCTTTAATTTATTTTGTGTCTTAAAAATAATTGAAAATTATTTTCAACGACTTTACGGATATTATTGTACAATATTAAATATTTTAATCAACGGTTAATGATTTTTTAATTCATTAAAATTCAAGTTAATTTGTTTTATAATTTAAATAAGAATTTCAATCAATTTATTGAACATTCCAAAACATTTAACAACATTTAATATTTTTCTTTCAAATGTTACATTTTATATCATTTCTAAATTCTTCAAGAGTTATATATTATAAAACAATCAGTTCAAATTACTAGTTTTATCTGAAATACGCCAATAAAAAAGAAAAAAAAAACATTGTAAAGTTATGTTTATCATTGTAAAAGAATACCAGAAAATGTAATTTTCACGAATATAAAAATAAATGCTATGAACGTATACACAAAAAAAATGTATATAATTGGTAAAAAATATTAAGGTATTAGTGAGTTTAATTATTAGTATGTACAATTACTAATTAACTACTTTATTTACATTATAATATGTAAATTCTTCGAAAAAAAGATTATCTGAAAAAATTGCAAATATCTGTGTACCTAGTATTATAATGTTTTCTTTTCTTTTCCATATATTTATTATAAATTGATAAATGGATATAATAGTAAGATTGATATTTATGAAAAATATTGAGATAATAATACATGCATTCAAAAGTTGACGTTTGTTTATTTTAAAATACAATTTATAAGTTTCTGAAAACTTATTATACATAGGTAGTATATGCAACGGTGGAAAAAATAATAATGTGTAACAAATGATTTATTTTAGTTTATATTTTTGAATTTTTCTGTACAACTTGAATACAAAGAACGACTATCCAAAAAGTAACAATCCATAAATACTCACTACCCATCAGTTGTTTATTCAGTTTACATTTAATATTTTTCAGCATTATAAATTCAAAAAATAACAAACCATAATTAATAATTTATATTTATTTAGATTTTATTACAATAATTTAAAGCACGGAAAACTCTATTAATCAACATTTTAATTGAATAATACAATTCATTGTCATCACATGATTTTTAGGTACTGTTGGATAGTCCAATTACATCTTACAAAAAAAAAAACTGTTATGTGGATATATGTACATGGAACGTGATCATAATAAACTGAACTTAAAGTTGATATTTTATCTACGTGAACAATCGAAATCATAATTTTTCAATGAAACAAAGTTCGAGTTATTCAAGTATTAATATTGACAGTCAACTCGGATTGAGATAGAATTTATGAAGGTTTTACGAACTTTATAGATCCATAACTACTCTCACTTTTTGTTTCGAGTATACTTCGACAAGAAGACTAAACATGCGGTATAAATTATAACATACACCTAACTGGTGATAAATAAAAAATGATTTTGTTTTTTATAGAAGTACAATATATATTATATTTTATATATTATGTGCAGACATAATATTATACGTTATGACTTGAGTGCAGATTTTTATACAATTGGGTATTATATTTTTAGATTTTTGATAATTATTGCATAGTTTGACTAAATTTGATACTTGTTGAACTATTGCATATTGAAGTGAAATTAAATTAGACACCGACTTATAAATCTAAAATAGTATAACCAATTTTTCGCAAGTAGAACATTTTAATAATAAATTTATCAACTACAAACCCTATTATTTTTTCGGTTAACTGATCGTTTTTTTAAAAAAAACTTTTTATCTTTTTTAAAAAAAAGTGAATTTTCTCGTTCCTAAAATTATTTTGTATTAAGCCTACTCAATTATTTGACACCCGGTATTTCAACCTAGTTTAACCTAGTTAAAAGTTTCAATTTTTTTTTTATATCTATCCAATAAATTAATAGTTATCAAATATACCATTTAATTGTATAGATATTTTTCTTTTACTGTAATCTATTAAAAAGGGTTCTTTTTTGTATATGTTTACAATGTTTACAGTATATTGTAATACATTTATATGAGTGAAAACCTGTGCTCTAATTATGACTTGCCATTGCTTAGTTATCAGTATTTATGGAATCATAATTATAAAAAAAAAATCGACACGCAGTTAAAAATTAGGATATGTAACTATATAAGAACGTTACCCACATTATAATTTATAATCTATATTATCATAAATAAAATGATAAATGACCAAGTGAAATCTAAAATTGAACAAAAGCCAAATACAAGTTTGGACCTAAAACTTGATAAACCCATAAGTCATAACTAGCAATTGTATTTTGTTTAAAATATTATTTAAATTAATTAATAAGAAAAAACTTGGCATGTATTTTTTATTCTAAGAATTATGTTGAAACAAATACATGCTAATTGATTTTTTTTAAAACTTACAATGATTCTTAAAATAGAGATATTGTAGGCAGGTGTAAGAAGATGCATAGCGTGTTGTGAAGATTCAGGTAAAGTGTATTTAACAAGTTAAAATGTATTCTGCAATACCTACCATAAGATAATTATTCATTGAAATCTTTACAGAAATTGAGAAGAAATATTTCATTTTTCGTAATCGATACTAAAAAATAATAAACATCACAAAATTAATGAAATTAAATACGCCAAAGTCTTAACCCAAATTATAGTAATTTATCTACTTGTAACTGAAACCCGTAACCTATAAAAATCATTTCGGTTGAAAACCCTGAACAAAATATTAATCAACAAAGTACTTACATTTACCTAAATGGCCTTGTATTATCATTTATTTGAAGATGATTATACTACTAACAATCTCAAATGTCTTATGAAAAAAAAAACAAGCCATAATAGGACTCGATTTTACATTTTCAATTAAATATTTAATACATTTACAAACTCTACCACTTGTTGAGTGTAATATAAAATATAATACATTAATGCATTGTAAGGTATTATAAATATATAAGATAAATATGTCGACTGGTTTTAATCAATAAAATTAAAATCGATTCTCGAGTTTGAAAAACATTTCCTGAGTGATTCTATTGGGTACACACCTTAGTGGATCAGTGATAAAATAATAACATATTTTTTTATAATATAAAATAAAGTAGACACTATGCAAAATAAAATTCACCTAACATGCGTGACCCCTGTCGAGTCGTTTATTCGTGGCCACGACGTTAATAGTATTATTACAACTACTTCATAACTGACAGTAGACAATGTTCCATCATAATAACATTGCGTAAATTTTCCGAACAAACGCGCCAATATCGTTATCACCGTCAGTAAGTGCTATTACCGTAGGCGCGAACTGCAAAGAGTGAGTGTATCGGCGTGAAGTGGTCAAAGGAAAACCGTTATAAGTTTCCGGTCGGCCGGTAACGTTCGCTGCAGCGTCCTCCAAGGGTGGTCCGGGAAACTCGGCTCTAACCGATTGAAAAAAAACCCACACTAAAACTAACGAATAAAAATGTCTTGTGGCTTTTTCCGCCCTAAAACGCATCCGGGAGGTCGTGGGCCCCAGTCCTTTGAGTCGGTGCAGGGGGATTTTGCTTTTTTACACCAATATATTATAATATTATTTTGTCAGCAACATTATATTTTAAAGAGAAATTATTTTTCGTGGACATTCTGAAATATTTATCAGACTATCGGTCACAAAGTACACCGTTTCCAATAATATTTATAATCACTATTTAGACGCATAAGCGTTTAGTTAACCTGCATTTGTACCAGTCCATGCTGTATATATTATGCCACGGCCAACCTCTATTATGCATGGCATGTATATTATATTATGACAATTATATAAAGTTTAATTCGTCAGTCGTAATTTAAATGTTGTAAACGTTTCCAATAATAATAATTTTTTTAAATAGCTATTGATTTCCTTTACAATGTGTATGTATTGAATAATTGGTAAAACCGTGTAAATTTAAGTATCATTTTTCAAAAGATCAAAAACTATAAAACACTTAATCTTTTGACAATATAATATAGTAAATACTAAAAAAATAATCATAATAACAAAATAATATGTCATTATAAAATGTATCACAATATAATAACTGTATATAACAAAAAAATGTTTTATGAGAGAAAATTAAATAATATAAAAATGTATACAATTTTGAAAAGATCAATTAAATACTGAAGTTGTTTTATAGAAACAGCTCTAAAATACGAGTGAAAATTAATTAATTCACTTAAATTCTATATTCAGCCATAGAATATTGTAAAGATAAATAATTGTTGGGTTTTAAAAAACAGTACTTTTTGCCAAATAAAATTGTCTATTATATCATTGTGTACCAGTGCGATGAAAAGAAAAATAAGAGATTATACGAAATTCTATTCGCGAATACGTCTCGGGTTGCATTATCATTATTGTTATAATTATTTGAAAACAGTTCACCTCAAACTACTGTCTATTGTTGTTGTATCATAAGACGTGTATCATTAGCATAAACAGTTATAACTGTAACGTTATAATTTATTACTTTATTTATATATAATAAAATATTATATCGTTTGTCACGTTTCGAACCCACCACAGGCGTCGGTCGGGGCGACGCCGCAGTCTTTATTTCGTCGTCCGTCACGGTCGATTATAAACGATAAGAGGGTATTGCAGTCCAGAACCCCGCCGGGGCTGCGGACTCCCGATGGGGAGGGGTGGAGGGGGGGGGGGGGGGGG